>PVJS01006822.1:0-37446 GCA_004027185.1 Glis glis
AAAAAAAAAAAAAAAAAAAGACAGATTGTATGACTGCAGTGGGGGATAGGGCCCTGGAAATTCCCCTGCCAAGATTATATACAATGTAAAAAGGATATGAAGAGACTGTTAGGAAGAAGAAAGGATGCTGGGAACTTGTCTGGAAAGAAGCAAGGCTATAGCTTATTATAAAACAACCTCCATGTGCAAGAGAGGGATATGGCCACTGCTATTTTATGAAAAGATTTATGTGGGAATAGTGAATAAAATAAATTGGAGATGGAGAGATGAACTAGGAACCCTCTCTACCTTGATGTGAATATTAGCAGTCACCTCTCAGATAAGTGATCATCCAAGATGACTCTCCTCAGATTGCACCCATGGGCTTGAGCTCCAGGTAATTCCTCCCAGCCTCTGTGGGTTACAGAGTAGCTGTTCCTGACTACTAGGCTGGAGTGTGTGACATGGGGTGAGTCAGGTGGGCCTCTGTATTTAATTAGAAGACACAGAGACAGACAGGCAGCTCAGTGTCTGGAAGAACTGCTGCTGCATTGTGGTGGTCACACTGAGCCCTGCCATGTCTCAGAGCTCTCTACTATGAAGGATTAAATGGCACCCTGGGGCCATATTTATGCCACATACATACAGACAGAATGCCAAGGGGATCTAGTAACACACAAACAGTAAAATTATTTACAGTCTCAAAGTGTATTGTGAATAAATGTGGAGCGAGGGTTTGGGAGAAGAACCCCTTATTTCATACCTCAACTTGTGGTTAAGTGCTTCTGAAAATCCTAAAAGGCAGTCTCTGGGGGTTGACATTACAAATGGTTTCCCACAAGCTCCATTATTTCTAAAGCTCTAACTCAAGTGTGTAAATGCTGTGCTTCGGGGCTGAATGATTCATGACTTCTACTATATATTTTCTCCTCTGAAGGTTGAAGCAATAGCCATGTCTTGTACCCTATTAATTTCCTCTGTCCTCTCATTCTTTGTCCTTCTATCCAAGGTTTTTTTCTCCTTCTTTTCCTCCAGCTTCATTCTTGTTCCCAATTAGCCATCTTCTCAGACGTTGCCATTCCTATCAATGGAGCAGTTATGGTTTATCTCCTTTGGAAACAATACTTGGGTGACATCATTAACTCCTTTTCTCTCACATCTCATCAGTCATGATTTCTGTTGGCCCTGTTGATGCTGCCTGGGTGACACCCCCAAATGCCGACTGTCCATCCATGTCTCACATCACCATTCAGCTTCTGTTCTCACTCTCCTCATATCTAAATTATGTCCAGAGGTAAACAGAATCTTTTGAAATTTTTTCTCCATTTGCTCACTCCTATATACTGTTATAAGGAGTTTATTATCAATAAACTTTATTTTAAAAATTTCAAGGACTTCTCCCATTAAAATATAAATTCCATTCTCTGATAAAGGACTAATATCTAGAATACATAAAGAAGTCAAGAAACACCCCCAAAAATGTTCAACATTCTCAGCAGTCAGGGAATTACAAACCAAAACTACCCTGAGATTCTAACTCCAGTTAGAATGACAATCACCAAGACTACAAACGATAATAAATACTGGAGAGGATGTGGAGAAATAGGAACTCTTAGACACTGCTGGTTGGATTGTAAATTAGTACAGTCACTATGGAGATCAGTATGGAGGCTCCTCAAAAGAATAGGACTGGAACCATCATATGACCCAGCTATACCACTCCTCAGTATCTTTCTAAAGGAATTGAAGTTAGAATACTATATTAGTGATACATGCATACCCATGTTTATAAGAGAACAATTTGCAACAGTCAAATTAAGGAACCAAACTAGGTGTCCATCAATAGACAAAAGGATAATGAAAATGTGGTATATACACAAAATGGGATTTTAGCTATAAAGAAAAACAAAATTATGTCATTTGCAGAAAAATGGATGGAACTAGAGTATATTATGCTGAGATCAGCCAGTCTCACAAAGTCAAGAGTTATAGGTTTTCTCTCATATGTATAAGCTAGGATGAAAATAAAAAGCAAAACAGACTTCAGATAAATGAGGTGGGAAACCAGTGGATTAATGGAAGGGGAATGAGGGAGGGAGAAAGAGAAGTGAAAATGAGGATTAAGAAAGGGAATAGTTCAAATAAGGTTATGTTCATTCGTACAAGGTTTTACACCAATCTCATTAACATGTATGGGGGGAAGGATGGGGAGGAGGATACAGAGGGAAATACACCAAGTGACATGTGCATGTATGTTTGTATCACTTTAAATCTCACTATGATGTAAAATACAAAATACACACACACACACACACACATACACACACACGTTCTAGAGTTCCTAATTTGGCATTCAAGGCTCTTACTCCATTGGGTCCCTGCCTTCTCTTCACCTTACCTCCAACAGTATTCAGATCTACATTGATCACTTAAGGATTTCTTAAGGGATTTTCTGACCCTGTCAAGAGCATTCTTACCTGGCTATCTTTGCTTCTTGTTACAACTGCCAGGAATTCCCTCTCTTTTTACCCACTCTTTTAAACCCTGTGCATCCTTTAAAGCCTGTTGCAAATCTGGCCTTGACTCTGGAACCTTTTCTAATCACCTAATCTATAATATTGCCCTGTCCTTTTTTTTTAATACTTGGAACTGAGGAACTGAGCTACACCCCCAGCCCTATTTTACTTTATCTTTGAAACAGGGTCTCACTAAGTTGCTGAGAGCCTAAGTTTCTGAGGCTGGCTTCGAACCTGTGATCCTCATGTCTCAGCCTCCCAGGTACTGAGATTAAAGGCATGCACCACCAAGCCTGGCTTGTCCTCTCCTTTAATAACATCTCTGTACTATTTTTCATTTTAATTTAATACTAGCTGTAATATTATTTATCTCTTGGTAGGGATGCCCTGTCTTTCCAGTTAGGTTGCATATTCTCTTATGAGAGAATACGACTATGGAAAATAATAAGAGTGGCCTTCACTGGGTGCTTTCTATGCACCAAACACTGTGCTAAGTTTTGTGTGTATGATCTAACTTGCGTCCTTATCACCACTGAATGAAGTAGGCATTGTTATTATTTCCCCTTTGTTGGTAGGGAAACCAAAGCCTAGAGAAGGAAAGTAATCAGTCTGGGGTCATAAAATTTGAAAGTTGTAAAGCCAGCATTTATTTGAAACTTCATCTTTCTAGAAACAGTGTCTAACTCTTAAACCTGTTCCAAAACACCCAATTTCACTCCATGAACTAGATTATTTACTTCATCCAAAGGGCTTTGAGTTCTAAGCAAATACAAAGCACAGTCCTCCTAACTTATTTATTCCTATGACAACTATAAATAACCAAAAGCATCTCACACTAGTTTAGCTAAAATGGGGTACCCCCCTGAGGGGCCACAGAACATTCTCAGGGAACCCAATTGCAGCCAGCCATCATGTAGGACTGTGTGGTGGATTAGGAAGGCTGCAAATCCCTTTCTACTCTTTCTATGGGAGGTCACATCTAATTCTCCTTCCCTTGAACTGAACTGGACTTAGTGAGTTGCTTTATCACTAAGGTGGCAGAAGAGAATGCAGTGAGTTTCCAGCCCGGGACTTTATAGGACTGACAGCTTCTGATTTTCTCTTGGAATGCTTTGCAGGGGAATCCTGAGCAACTCTGAAAGAAAATCAACTAGTCTGAGATTGATTGATACACGACAGAGGCCACAGATAGATGATCAGGTTGACAGCCCTAGCTAAACCTTCTTATCAGCCTCAGCAAGACTCCACACCTGTGAGTCTCTATGTCTGATGTGGTGTGTCCCCAAGAGTTCATGTGTTGGAAGCCTGTCCCTCAATGTAGTGGTGTTAAGAGGTGGTGGAGCCTTTCAGAGGTGGAGCCTAATGAGAGGTGATTGGGTCATTGGAGACATTTCCTTGAAAATTATTAGGTAGTTTTTGTGAGTTGTTATAAAATAACACGACTTCCCTCTCCCCACTTTCTGGCTTGCTGTCTCACCATATGATCTGTTCTTCTTGCATATTCTCCACCATGATGCCATTGACCATGAAGTTTGACCAAAAACCAAAAATATGGGGCTTCCATATTTAGAATTTTCAGCCTCCAAAACTGTGAACTAAATAAACCTCTTTTCTGCATACATTATACAGCCTCAGGTATTTTGTTATAGCAATGGAAAACTGACTGATACATGAGTGAAGCCATAATGATTCCTGCAGACCAGCCTGTCTGCCAGCTGAATACCACTGAATAACTTCAGTCAATGGCATAGGAAGCAAGAGACCCACCCAACCAGGCTCTGCCCTAATGCCTAACCCACAAACTCGTGAGATATAATAAAAAGGTTGTTGTTTAAAGCACTATGTTTTGGGTTACTCTGTTGCATGGTGATTGGTAATTACAACCTTCTAAAAGCATGGACAAATAACAAGAAGACTGCCCTACTTGACTCTATGAACCTAGAGTCTTCCATTCCCTTTCATTGCTAGGTACCTATGTCCTTCTCCTTTCTGTGGACCTACTACCTTTATTTTCTTGTACATATGACATGAATTGGTCATAGCACAATTTCTATATCCTAGTTTATATATCCTTCTGGTTCAAGAGATGATGGAAATTGAATGGAAACTCTTGTTTCAATCTTAAATCTCCATGAGAAATGTTTTGGGTTGGACTCAGTTTGAGTCAGTTTTCAACCTTTGCTTTAATGAGCAATAGCCAAAGAGAAAGAGTCATGTAATACAAATGTCTTCTGGCAGCCACAACTGCATGTGTGGTGGGCATGATCAAGTCTCAGAAAAGCACTCAGCTGTGCATCACTCAAGGGCCTCCCTCCTTATCTCCCCATCCTCGACTGCCTCTGCTTCCAGACTCTGGGGGTATCAGCCTCCTGGAGTGTCACTCATGCTCATTAGCACAATATTGATCTCTTGAGTGGCCTCCACTACTCGGGGTCTTCTTCATGGTCTTTGAGAAGCACAGGAAACTGTATCCTGTGTCCTAGTCAGACTCTTCCCTCTGCTTCTCTTGGTTAAACACTCTCCCTAGGAGCTGGGACTGGGAATGCTGGCCCAGGGTATAGTAGTGAGTGGTTAGAAAGAACTTTAATGAATATATTTGTGTTGCATAATGCAGCAGGTTCCAGACTTCAGTCATTTGTCACCAATTTTGGACTTGGAGTTATTTTAATCTACAATTTATGCCAATATTCACTTTATATTTCTCTGCATGTAAACTGCTCCACTTAAAACATATATGCATTTATCTAAAAAGTAGCCAGATGTGATGGTATATACCTGTAATCCCATCTACTTGGGAGGCTAAGGCAGGAGGACCAGTTATAGGCAAGCCTGAACAACTTAGCAAGTGAGACCCTGTCCCAAAATAAAATAAAAAAAGGGTTCGGGAGTAGCCCAGAGGTAGAGCTCTTACCTAGCATGAGTCCAATCCCTGGTACTACAAAAACAAAACAAACAAAACAAAAACAAAAACAAAATCCCTATCACTACTATGAATGGAAAACCAGTATTAACTGCCATAAATAAAGGCAAACTATAGAAATTCATACCATTTATTGCTGGGTTACCACTGCCTGATGTAGGCTCAGATGCTGAGATCTATTCCTTTGTTAAATAATATGATAGAGGACATAAAGACTCACCATCACCCAACTGAAACGTTCTCATTCATGTCATCAGATAGAATTGAAAAGAATACAAAAGAAAATACCTGTGTCATTATATTACTGAATGCCACAACTTATAGATCAAAAGTAATCATGTGTACATCTAACATGCATATCCCACTTTTAGGAAACTGCAGTGGATTCTTATAACTTTATAAAGCCTCGGTATCTGTTTTGAACAT
Organism: Glis glis; assembly: GCA_004027185.1. Classification (NCBI taxonomy): domain Eukaryota; kingdom Metazoa; phylum Chordata; class Mammalia; order Rodentia; family Gliridae; genus Glis; species Glis glis. The sequence continues at coordinate 5,842 of PVJS01006822.1, forward strand.
GTTTAACTTTCTTATATCAGGTTCAGGGTTTATTCATCCTTCACACAGATTCTAGCTCACTGACCCCCATGTCCTCCATGGGCTGTGAAGATATGTCACAGTAACTATCCTCTAAGTTATAATGTATCACCTGGAACCCATACCTGCTCACTCTAAACCCACCAGATGAATGTCTCTGAGGAAAACCTGTTAGGATAAAGCCTTGGACACCAATAAAGTCAATGGCCTGTCATGCTGGTCTCTCCCTCCCTCCACATATTTCCTGACCTCTGTGTGTATGGCCTCCAGGTGTGCTGTGTGACCCTGCCCCAGGACATGTAAATTTAAAAAAAAACAAACTTGTTTTCATCTTGTGTTTTGTAATCATGGATGGGGTATTCTCCATTGAAAAGATCCTAAATTAGACCAGAAAATTTGAAGTAATGTTCCAGAGAGAAGTAACTTTTGAATTAGACTCTACATTTAAATTCTTGTTCTGTCCAGTTAATAGGCTTATGTGACCTTGGGAAAATTACTTCATCTCTCTGAATCTTGATGTTCTAAAACGGGAAATAATAATAGAACCTATCTTATAGGGTAGTCTTTAGCATTAAATAAGAGGCAAAGCTCTTAACAGAGATTCTGAGACTTAGTTCAGTTCTTGGCTAAATAGGTATTATTATTATTATTATTATTATTATTATTACTGTTATTATTTATTAGTGCTAGGGATTGAACCCAGGGGTGGTCTACCTCTGAGCTATACCCCCAGCCCTATTTTCATTTTACTTTTGAGACAGGGTCTCACTAAGTTGCTGAGGCTGTTCTGAACCTGTGACCCTTCTGTCTTAGCCTCACAAGTACTAGCATTACAAGCATGTGCCACCATGCCACTTAATAGGTATTACTTTTAAGATGCAACATCTCGGCATGATACACTATGGTCACTGGGTATGAGAAAAAGGATCAAGATGTTTCCCCCAATCTGAAACATTTCACTGTCATTTTAGACATTTATACACATCTTGATATAAATGTCAATGCTATTATAAACCAATGGGTCTCCATTCTACTTATGTGACAGAATTATCCAAAGTGTTGTTCCTCTTATATTTCATGAGCAATAAAATTCTTTGTATAAAGGTCCAAACATGCTTGATTTCAAATGCTCCCCAGGTGATTTTAATATTCACTTGCATTTATTCATTTTCTAGAACTGTCATGACAAATTACCATTACGTTGGGAGATTTACAATAACAGAAATGTTTTCTCTTACAGTTTGGGAGGCTGGAAGCCTGAAATCAAGTTCCCATCAGGGTCATGCTCTTTCTGAATACCCTAGGGGAGGATACTTTCTTGCTTCCTCCTGACTTCTGATGGTTATTGGCAGTCCTGGGTATTCCTTAGCTTGTAGGTGCATAAATCAAATTTTTGCCTCTGTGGTATTTATTCTTCTTGTGTGTCTATTCACAAATTTACCTCTCCCAAGGACACCAGTTATTGGATCAGGGCCCATTCTAATTCAGTATGACCTCATCTTACCTTTATTAAATCTATAAAGACCCTATTTCCAAATGATATCAGGTATTGAGAGTTAGGACTTCAATGATTCATTTTGGAGGACACAATTAAATGCATAGCATCACCCATGGTTGAGAGTCTTTGTTTCACACTTGAATATTGATGTTTCATAATGTCTCAGTCAGCATTCTCATTGCTATAATCCAAGACAACCGACCACAGAACTTAGAGGAAGGAAGATTTATTTGCTCAGTTTTTGGAGATTTGGGGGTTCAGTCCATGTGAGGTCCGGTTACATCTGCAGAGCTCAGGGCATGGCGGCAGGAAGCAGAGGGAGGGAGAGAGAAAGGGCTGGAAGCCCTAGAGTCCAAGCAAAGGGATTCAAAGATAAAAGTACAGTCCCTAATGACACACCCTACCAGTCTAGGTTTCCACCCAGAAAATCCATTTCAGTGGATTCATTTATTTATGAGATTACAACCCATGACTTCATTATATCAATTCTGAACCTAATACATGAACTCTTCAGGGGACATTCTATATATAACAATAACACATGACAAGAACAAAAGTCATCTCACTTTCCATGATGATAAGGGTATTATTTTCCTCATATTCCCAATTTTATAAATGAGAAAGCTGAGATATGATGAGGTTTGAAAACCTGCTGATTAGATATGAAGCCCACATAGGAACTCAGGACTCTAGACTTTATTATCCCTTAGAGAGACCCATAAAGACAATGGAACTTTCAGATATCCATGCCGTGTCCTGATGAGCTATTTCCATGTTGGTGAAGTTAAGACAGGAATGATTATAGTTAGTTGTAGGGTATGCTCTGCAATGTTTCAGCAGATAATGAAATGAGGTGGGAAGAGCCCTGGACTGGAAGACTTCTTTTCTCCACCCCTACCAGTAAGCCACTTGCTTTTTAGAGCCTTAGGCAGATTCAGGAAGTTGTTGTTTGGAATCTAACAAAAGTAATCAAAATAGCCTCTGCCCATAAGGAACTTAATTCACCTGTGTGGATATTAAAAAGTAGCATATGGTAAAACTCAAATGAATTCTGTTCTGAATTGGGCCAGAGGGAAGAATTTGTAGACTTGTTAATACTAGAGTCATAAAGGTTTTCAGAAATGATTTGATGTGATTTCATCTGATGAAAAAAGGTGATGTATCCTAGAGATGTAAACCATCATGTCTAAATTCACCCAGGCAGACAGAGAGCAGCAGATGTTCCAAAATCCCCAATCCCTACTCTTCCTTTCTTCACTTTGCCATCACACCAGTGCTTGCAGATGCTAGTTTTCGATGGTAGCTGGTCATGAACTAACAGGTACCTTCTGAACACGGGAATGCTGTACTGTGGGCTCAACAGTAGGCATGTCACATACCTGATGCCACTTGATCCACAGATGCTGTGAGGTAGGTATCAACATGAACATATATTTCCAATGAAGTTATTAAAGCTTAGAGACTCTGGTTTCATTGCCCAAGGTGCAGCTTTATAGGGTCAGGAACCCAGATCTGGCTGACTCCAGTCATGTTTAAACTGCTCAGTCATACTGGTTTTCTTTTTGCTATTCATTTAATAGTTAATTTCTCCTTGCTATAAGTCCCAGAGACAAGCAAGGATATGGTCAGCACTGAACTTGAGCCCTGGGAGTGACTTTGGGTAGGTTAGAACTTTTCAGAGACCACAGAATCATAAAAATAAGGATCCATTGACATTTACAGCACCTGCTTTTGAGGCCAGAAGAACTAGAATGACACACTACCAATAAGGTAGTGCTCCTGTCACCTTCATAAAAGAGGATAGGTGGCAGGACTTTGAGTGAGAGCAACATGCCCCATCACCAAAAAACATCTGTAAAGTTGACAGCATTGAAAGAAACGTAAACAACTATTTCAACACTCTGGATATAGACTGAAGGCCTACAGCAGTCTGAGGAGCACTTAGGTTTGAAAAACTGCTGAGCTTTGGGTAAGAACAGTGGGAGTCTGTGCTATTCTTGCCTGAGTAATTTCCCATTTCCATCCCCAGCTCCATTGCCATATAAGTTCTTCCAGGGTGGGACAAGCCTAGGATCAGCAGCTTTGCTGTCACAGTTGAAGGGGAAATCACTAGATTGGGAGAGGTAGCAAAGCTAGGCAACATTTTTGGTAAAAATGAGGGATGTCAGGCAATGTAGGGCTAATACAGCTGTAGTTTGCATTGATGGCTGCAGCAACCCTATGTTTGGCCAAGGCAGCGTGTATATCTGGTGGAAGGAAATGCTGGGTCACGTTTTAAAATGGTCTTCAGATAACCACTGACAGAGGATGGAAAACTCAGTACCTATAGGTGGTTGAAACCAGGTTCTTTCCAGTTATTGGTCAGCAACTAAGTTTAGGCAATGTCACCAAACTCAGGTGGTGGCCCCTGGGAAACCAGGTTGGAAGGAAGGAGGGGAAGAGGGAAGGAAAGAAGGAGGGAAGGAAGGATTGAAAGAAAACCTGAGCAGAGACATCAGGATACACATTCTGAAAGAGACTGATTTCACAAAGTTAGCCCAGTCAATTTACTCAACAAAGATCCAAAGAAAACTGGTAATAATGACCTTTGGAGAATAGAGTGGGGAACCAGAATCAAGACAGGCTACAATATATTATCTAAAAGTTTAGTTCTCAACAAAAGTTATATGACATGTAAAGAGAAAAAAAGAAAGTGTATATTTTACTCAGGAAACAAAAAGGCCCATAGAAACTATTTCCTAGTGTTTCAAATACTGAATTTAGCAAAAAAATTCTTCAAAGTAGTCAGCATAAATATATCCAAATAACTAAAGGAAGCCATATCTAGAGAGTGAAATGAAAATATGACAATAAATATGAATTTTTTCAATAAGGAAACAGAAATTATTTAAAAATGGAAATTTTACAGTTAAAAGTACAATAACTGAAACAAAATTACTAGAAGGATCAACAGGAGATTTGGGCTGACAGTAGAATCAGAGACATTGAAGATGAATGGACAGAACTTGTTCAATCTAGAGAACAGAGAAAAAGCAATCAAAGGTATGAATAGAACCTTAGCAACCCAAAGGACACTTTCAAGAGTATTAACAGACCTGTAATGGGAACACCAGAAGAAAAGAACAAAGAGAAAAAATCAGAAAAATAATTGAATAACAGAAGATTTTCCCTAAATTTCTGAAAACTATTAATTAATATATCTGATGTAACGATTTGGATTTAGAATGTTCCCCTAGCCCTCATGGAAACAAGGTAGCAATGTTGAAAGCAGGATTGGGTTGCTAAGGAGGGTCCCTGGAGGTGTGGCGTTGGGGCTGATGTAAGGTCTCTCCCCCCTCTGCTCTCCCTCTGCTTCCAGCCTCCAGGATGTGAGAGCAGAGCCTTGCGCTCTTTCTCTCGGCTTCCCGCCACCATGCCCTGAGCTCCAGATAGACCTGGCCTGACATGGACTGAACCCTGAAATCTCCAAAAACTGTGAGCAAATAAATCTTCCTTCCCCTAAGTTGTGTGGTGAGTCATTGTGGACTATGGTGGCGAGAACGCTGACTGCGACACCTGGTATGCTGAGTGAAACTCAAGTAGGATAAATACAAGAGACTCACACCTAGACACATCACAGACAAACGGAGGGCAGCCAAGACAGACGCGCTGAGAGTGCAACTACATGAGGCCTCACCATCTTTGGATCAAAACTTTGCACAAAGATAACATGTATGATCTCTGTCTCTTTGGTAGGCATGTGATTGGACCTCTCATCCACAGTGATGTGATTAGGTCTTTCATCCACAGTGACAGGGAGGTGGATGGAAGCATGTCTCTCTTGTGATCACTTGTAGATGGTGTTTGGGACTGTGGGACAGAGTACTGATAAAGAGCACCAAAGTTGAGAGATCAACTCTCCACAACTTGGCCATGTTTAGAGCCCAATGGGTATATCTAGAATGAACCTTTGGGCTCAGAGAAAAACATCAGCTGCTTCTTGGTGTTTCAGGCATGTTAAATTCCCCAGAGAAAGTGGTGAGGATTTCCACCTCTTCTGAACATGGTGGCAGGAATATTCATACTCTGGAGGGCATAGATGAACCTGTAAATAAATTGACTTATTTTATTTTACTATTTTATTATTTTAGTTGTGGTATTAAGAATTGAAGCCAGGGGCATTCTAACTCTAAGCTACACCCCCAGCCATTTTTATTTTTTATTTTTGAAACAAGGTCTCCCTAAGTTGCTGAGGGTTTCACTAACTTTCTGAGGCTGGCCTCGAACTTGCTATCCTCCTGTCTCAGCCTCCCAAGTACTGGGAATACAGGATTGTACCACCACGCCCAGCTTCATTTTCTCTTTAGCAAGGGCTCATTGAGACCTGGCTGCTGATACCTAGTTTTTCTTGAAACATCACAATTCCTCATTTTCTCTTCCTAGACAGTGACCCAAGTCAGGCTGACTTCTTTATGCAGGAATTACTAATATCACCTTAGAGACCTGAGAGAACAAATGAAAGCACAGAGTGTTCAGGAACAATACAGCTCCAACTCCAGTGCTATCCATTCTCTGTACCATTCCCCTAATTTCTTGGGACAACAAATCTTTTTTCCTTGTGAATTTGCAGCCAGATGTCAATCTTTGGGAAAGTACAAAGCCTCACATTAGTTTGTCCACCAATATCCCATCCACAGTGGATCTTGCTGTGTTTGAAATAGGTCATAAGTTGGGTAGATGGAGACAATTGAAGAATGTCCTACTCTAATCTTCTTATTCCCCTTATCCTCAAAGGGTATTATGTTAGCAGGATTCAAAGAAGCCCTCCTGCTGTAGCAAAACTCTAGGAGGCAGAAAAAGAAATAGCAAGCTCAAGACTGAATTTCCAGCTAATAGGAGAAATGTGAAGGGTCTAATTTCTAGCCGTGACATTGTCACATTCTTACTGGATTTATGAGTCACTTAAAGGTGAGAGCCAGGTGGTGTTTATCTTGTATCTTTTAACACTAGTACCTAGTAGGTATTCAATGTTGAACTTTACTTGCAAAATATCTATTTTGGGAGATTACAATTGAACCTGTGATTCAAACTAATCAATTGTTCTCTGGGTAGTACTGGTGTGAGAGCTACAGAACTACCTAACATATACACATACTTGGCCTCACTGGATGCTGAAGATCCTTTAATATTCGATCGTTCTGTCTTCTTTTTAGAATTCTCAAGCTAATGAAGCATCTATTTGTAGTGCACCCGGGACATTTCTCAGTGCATTAACATATTAGCTAATCTTTTCTTTTTTAACAAAACATTATTTATAAATGTTCTGTGAAAATAGCAAAATTTAAGTACACATATTAGCAACTCTTTTCAGTTGGCCAAACATACTGAAAATAATTTACATAAGCACTTAATTCCCTTCTTAATTCCTTATAAACTGAATTTAAATTTTTAATTTTTTTTATTCTGTTGCCTTTTTCTGTTTCCTTCTCCATCAGGGGCTTAACCTTTTTAGTCTGTTTCTTTCCAAATCCATGGGGAAGGTAAGGGGATACGAAAAGAAGGATTATAATCATAAAAACATTCTTTTGTCTGCAAACAATCTGTTTCTTTTTTCCTTGCCTGCTTCTTTGGTAGTGATTATCTCCAGCACAAGACTTTAATTCAATATCAGCTTTTGCTACCAACTTGTGTTATCAAAATATTTGTAACTCTTATTGCCCTCTCCTGTATGAATGACATTGTTAAGAGGTTTTATTTGCTGCCCATAGTTGGTTCATGGATGGGCAGTAGCAACATCACCTGGGAATTCATTAGAAATATATAGACTCTTAGCCTTGTCCCACCCACCCCATACCCAACCTATTGAATCAGAGTCTACATTTTATTAAGATCAAAAGTGATTTGTAGCCAGACATGGTGATGCACACCTGCAATCCCAGTTACTTGGAAGGCTGAGACAGGAGGACTGCAGGTTTGAGGCCAGACTCAGCAACTTAGACCCTCAGCAACCTAGCAAGACCCTATTTCAAAATAAAAACAAAAGCCAGGCGTGGTGGTGCACGCTTGTAATCCCAGTACTTGGGAGGCTGAGACTGGAGGATCTGGGTTCGCGGCCAGCCTCAGCTACTTAGTGAGGCCTCCGCAACTTAGTGAGACCCTGTTTCAAAAATAAAGAATACAAAATAGGGCTGGGGGTGTAGCTTGGAGGTAGAATGCCCCTGGTTTCAATCCCCAGTACTGCAAAAATAAATAAATAAATAAATAAAATAATATTAAAAAATAAAAAACAAAAAGAACTGGGGGTGTAGCTCCGAGGCTGAATGCCCCTAGGTTCAAAGCGGTTTGTATGAATGTTGATGTACATCATTAGAACTGTTGATGCTCTAGTCCAGGGGTCAGCAATTTTTTTTAAAGAGCAAGATAGCCAATATTTCTGCTTTTGCAGTCTATAAAATCTCTGTTGCAACTACTCATCTGTGCCAATGTCATATGAAAGCAGCCATGGACAATATATAATTGAATGGACACAACTATATTTCCATGAAAGTTTATTGTAAAAAGGTGGAGTAGACTTGGCCTACAGGTCATAGTTAGATAATCTCTACATTCTCACAGGCAGCTAGTTCACAGTTGTTCTCTGCATTTTTTCTTAATAACTAAAATCTGCTTTTCTTATGTGATTTTGCAAATTTCATTAAGTATTCACCATCAAACTCATATGAGTAGGATGATGAGGGAATCGATGTGACAGTGCTTTCAAAGATGTAGCTGATTTTTCATATTTTAGTTGTACATAGATACTGTCTATTTCAGAGGTACATGCTATACAAATATGTTAGTACCAGTGCCTCTTGGCCTACTGACCTTGAACAAGTTAGTCTCTATTCCTTCACCAACAAAAAATGATAACATATGCTGGGCATGGTGGTGCACGCTTGTAATCCCAGTACTTGGGAGGCTGAGACAGGAGGATCCAGGTTCACGGCCAGCCTCAGCTACTTAGTGAGGCCCTCCGCAACTTAGTGAGACCCTGTTTCAAAATAAAGAATAAAAAATAGGGTTGGGGGTGTAGCTCAGAGGTAGAACGCCCCTGGGTTCAATACCCGGTACCGCAAAAAAAGATAAAATATCATGTTTTCATTGACGTTTTTGAAATCTAAATGAGATAATGCAGATAAAGCACGCAGCACTGTCTACAGCTCACAGAAAGCACTCAGTGCAGCCTCTGTGAATGTTATTTTCGTGGCTATTCCTATGTCTACTGCTGAGGTTGTGCTACCGCACTGTGGCTCTTAACCCAGTGCCCCCATGCCCTTTGCTGTAAGAGGAAGGAGACGGATGAGAAAAACTCAAAAGCAACTTCTAGCTCAGTCAGTGTCACAGACAGTGGGAACTCACTTAGACTGACACATCTGCCCAGTGCGGGGCTTTGATTTAATGAGAAATCAAGAACAAGGACTATGTACGTGACCGAGGTAGTGCTCATGTTCTTGAGTATACTTGAGGACAGTTTGCTTTCTGAAGTAGTTCAAACACACCCACACAGTGCCGTGGATTTATACTGAGTATAAAGGAAGTGTTTGCTCAACAAAATGGGGTAGTAGTCTCCCCACCAGAAAGCTCAAAGAACTTATCCCAAATAAATTAAGGCTTCATGGCAAAGAAGATACTTGGGTCAGGAGAGAAAAAATACATACATACACGTTGATAAAAGAAGCCATTCAGTCAAGAATGTGATGTGGCTGCTAAGTGCAGCAGATGAGTGTAATTGGCAATGAATTCAGGTAGATCTGGATTTCAACCTGAGTCTACTACTTCCTAACTAGGTTACTGATGGAGTCCCTTCAATCTAGAGCCTCAGTTTCTTTATTTGTACAATGGAGGTGATAACAAGTTATCTTTTAGGGTCAGGATACACATCCATTGCTTGTCTTCATGCCTCTATGCAGTAAATAGTCAACGAAGGACCCATAGTGTCACTTAATAACCAAGTCTTGCTGCTCCTTTAAAAATGAAGGTCAGAGGATAAGCTTTAAATTCTGTGCATGCATCATCTTACTTAATCCTCATGAAATCCTACTGAGGAGAATCTTAAAATCTCCTCTTTTAAAGAAAAAGAAGTCCATATGGAGGGAGGATGGATAACTGAATGCCAGTTACAGAACGAGGGGCTTATTCAACGTTTCTATGAGGCCAAACCCTGTACTTTTCTCAGCTGACCACGTTGCCTCTTTTTCAATAGATCTTTCTGTTCTGCTGCAGTGTTTCAGTGGTTGAATGTACAGGTACATTATTGAACCCATTCTTTGACACTGGCCTCTGAACTAATGGACGTTCTTGAGTCATAGGGCCGAGGTTACCATATTCCTCTCCTGCCCTAGCAGTTATCTTTTGAACCTAAGAAATCCTCCTACTCCTAGTGCCCTCACATATGCAGACATCTCCTGGAGGAACTGGTGGCCCACGTATATACTCAGGATAAACTTCTTAGAGAGTGCTACAGAAACACTTTACATATGTTCTTTAAATGCCAGTCCCTTTCTCCTAAGGGCCATTATGACCACATTCTTACATTAAACCCACATGAAAACATGTTTTGAGACTTTAAGAGCTACAATCACCTATTCCCAACTGAATAATTAAGCCAAAGAACCACACCAAAAGAGAAATTGGTGAAGGAAAGAATTGGGAACTAGTAGGAAATATTTTGTCAAGAGTAAGGCCTTCACATCCTGGTGCAGAAGTGTCAATTTGGGAAGGGTGGAGACAGCAGGCACTAACAACTTGCCCTCAGAGAATGCCTCATCTGCTGGGTACAGACCTGGCCTCAGGATGTTAATGACCCCAGCTGAACAAATTCAAGAGGAAATCCACAGCTCTGCACACAGAGAATCCACATGCTGTGATGATATCCACTCACCACCTTCCTGAGCGGTTCCGTCACTCTGACCGAAGGTGACACCTTTTCAGTGCATCGTTTTGCTCAGTCCCACTTCTGACCCTTATTATAGACCACTGAATGTTTGTGTCTCCCCTAAAATGTTGAAGTCCATTGTGATGGTATTAGGCAATGGGACCTTGGCTAGCTGGGGCCTTTGGCTGGTGATCAGGTCTTGAGAAACAGTGGTGCCCTTATAAAAGAGACCCTGTAAAGTTCCCCTGCACCTTGCCATGTGAGGGCAAAGAGGCATCATGTATGACCCGAGAAGAGGAACCTCACCCGATACTTAACTTTGTTGGCACCTTGATCTTAGACTTCCCAGTTTCCAAGACTGAAAGGGAAATTTATTTTGTTCATAAGCCAACCAGCCAGGGGAGTTTGCCACAGCAGCCTGAATGGACTGAGACAGACCAAGACACCTTTGTGTCTAGAGTCTCTAACTCATCACGATACAAGTTGGGAGAAACTAATTGGTTTATAAAGGTGTCAGACCCACTGATTGCCTGAGCTATATTCATGTATACCAAACTAATTAATATTTTCTTCTCTACTGACTTCATAGAGTCACCTAGTTTATTTGTAAGTGCCAATAATTAAAACATTAAAATATTTTTGTGTGTGTGTGGTGCTGGGGATTGAACCCAGGTCATTGCTCATGCTAGGCAAGCGCTCTACCACTGAGCTACATCTCCAGCCCAAGACATTATTAGAACATAGATGCATATAAACGGATGGAACTATACTAACTGACCAAGTACTCTATGGCAGGCGCTGTTCCAGGCATGTGATATATCTTATCTGAAGTAGTTTTTTTTATTTTTCGATATTGGGAATTATATCCTCAGCCCTTTTTTATTTTTTATTTTGAAACAAGTTGCTGAGGTTGGCCTTGAACCTGCAATCCTGATGTAGTTTTTGACACAACCCTAAAGCAGTATTATTATTCCCATTTACAGGCAAGAAACATGGATCCAGAAACCTTAATGTTTCAAAACCCGAGACCAGATTCAAATGCACATGTATTTTTGTAATACCATGCTTCCTTAGCCTATGTACTTTACATTTTAATTCTCATGCAAATCTCTGTGGTAAGCATTATTGTCTGCCTTTTATAAATGTAGACACTGAGACTTAAAAAGGCAAATTGCCCAACACAACATAAATTGTATACTCAAAAAACTCCAAAATTCTTATTCACATATGCCTGACTCCAACAGATTTTCAGTATTAGCAATAAAACCTGGTCCTGATATTTCGGCTTTTTAAAAATAAAATACCATATACAAATGAGCCAATTGACAATTGACCTAATACTTCTAAATTGAAAGATGGGGATGGCATCTTGCCAGAGATGGCATTATTACATGGAAAGAAGAAAAGGAAGTCTCAAGGGTATCCTGTGGTTAGCCACCCATCAACCCTCTTTTTACTGTCTAAGCAAAAGAATGGAAAATCACTGGCTTAATATTGCTTCTTCAAAACTTGATTAAGGATATTCGCCTATGGAGCAATGGAATTATGCAACAGATGGAAAGTATGGTAGAAAGTATCATTTTGCTTGCTAACTCATAACTACTTTCCAAAAAGGCTAGCCATGCCTAGGGTGTGAACAGGGCAGCAGGAGAGAACTGGAATTCCTGATGGTAAATCTCAAGCTAAGCTGAGATTGGAACCAAGCTAATCAGATCCTGCTGTGCTACCCCACCCGCTGTGGGTGACCATTGCAAGTAAAATTCCTGGCTGTTGTAAAGATTAAATAATTCTATGTAGGCGATGTACCTGGCATAGTTCCTAATGCATAGTAATAAGCACTACATAATCGTCTATTAGTTTATTATTATAGCATCGCCCAGTGGAGAGGGATGGAGGGTCCTACTTTCCTTAACCATTTCAGTCCAAATGAAGATCAATGCTGGATCTTCAGGGTGCTGTTTGTTTTTCTTCCCTTCTCTTTTAGAAGGGGAGGGAGGCAGCCAAGGAGGGTATGCAGGGATCTCTTGAGATGCTGCCTACAGCTTTGTGTGCAGCCTGCACTGCAGACCAGGTGTTCTAGTCACCTTTTTTTTTTTTTGCAGGTATTTAGTAAATCAAAGGTGGCAGCAGGAGACTGTCAGCCTGACATATGATAAACACCCTCTGCAATTTAGCACTTTAACACAGGGAGGAAGCTAGCAGGATGAGTTAATTGCTAAGCTATCAACCAAGGAGGAGTTGATGCTTCCTGAGCATTCTGTAAATCAGCAAAGAATTATCTAAGATTCTCCAGGACACTGAGGTGGAGGTAAGATTGTTCAGGCAGGAAGAGAAAAGTAAGTGGAGGTGCTCAGTGAGGGATTGGATGGCAGGAACACAAATTGTATTAAACAACTCTTGAAAATATGATTACCTAAAAGCAGATGAAAAACCCAAACAGAGCAGAATTAGGAGTCTGAGAAATAGCACAATAAAAGCCTTGCATTGCACAGGAGAAGAGACTGAGGCTGTGAACAAGGGAGGAATTGACAAGTGAGGAGTGTACTAGAGGCTACAGAGTTCACTGGGGACAACACTCAGACTGAAATCATGACCCTTTACACCTCCATTAAGTTTTCTTGCAATCCTATAATCTTGCCCATGCTTTTTCTATTGTAATTTTCCTCTGGGATTCATAATGGGAAGCACAGTGTAGACTCTGGCACACCTTAGTTTGGCGGATGACTAGTTCTGTCATTTAAGATGCATTATTTATGTCCTTCTGTGTCTCAATGTCCATATCAACATGTATTAATATTTATTCTAAAGCATTATTGTGTCAGTTAAATGAGATAATGCATGTTCAAAGTTTGAAATGTTGTGAAGGTGGCAAGAAAATTCATCTAATATTCTTATGGCTGCTATAGTTCTAGATTATTGGCTTTGAATAGCTTGGTGATGGGCATGGCTGGACTTTGGTAGTGACTGAGAGGAGGACAGAGACAGCAACTCCTTGTCAATCACCATAAGAGCCCCCTCTTGTCCTTCTTAAACACATATTGAGACAAGAAAGTTAGAGAGAGAAAAAGAGCCCTAGACAATATTATAGAATGTGGTTCTACTCTTAGCTGTGAATTAATTACTGGGTTGACAATAATCCTTTTCCTTATCTGTGAAAGGAAAAGGATCCTGTTGTGTTGCTATGAAGAACAAGTCAGATAATGCATATGAAATATTTTATAAAATTTATATAAACAAAATATAAGTGCATACAAACACACACACACACATTTTACTTTTTAGAGTACTTTCAGTTTTACAGCAAAATTGAGCAGAATATATAAGATTTCCCATCTACCCCCCGGCCCCCAGATGTGCCTAGCTTCCCTCATTACCAGCATCCCCCTCCAGAGTGGTACATTTGATACAATCAATGAACCTATACAGACACATCATCATGACCCAGTCTGTAGTTCACATTAGAACTCACACTTGGTGTTGTACATTCTATAGGTTTGTACAGATATATAAGGCAAGTATCCATCATTACAGTATCATATGGAATAGTTTCATTGCCCTAAAAATCCTCTGGGCTCAGCCTGTTCATTCCTTCTTAGCTCTAGCCTCAGGCAGTCATGGATCGTTTTATCATTTCCAAAATTTTGCCTTTTCCAGAATGTCACATAGTTGGAATCATATGGTATGTAGCCTTTTTAGATTGGCTTCTTTCACTTAGTAATATTTATTAAGTCTACTCTGTGTAAAATGAACATGGTTTCACCTGCAATCAAGCTCCTTGGTATTTATCTAAAGAAGTTGAAAACTTATATCTACAGATAAACCTGCACATGAAGGTTTGTTTGTTTGTTTTTGTGGTACTGGGGATTGAACCCTGGGACATTCGACCTCTGAGCTATACCCCAGCCCTTTTTATTTTTTATTATGCAACAGGGTTTTGCTAGGTCACTGAGAGTCTTGCTACATTGCTGAGACTGTCCTTGAACCTGTAATACTCCTGTCTCAGCCTTCCAAGTACTAATATTACAGGCGTGTGCTACCACCCTTGGCCACTGAATATTATACCAGCTTTATTTATAACTGCCAAGACTTGAAAATAACTCAGACTTCCATCAGTAAATAAACTGCTGTATGTGGGAAGCTGGGCTCAGTCGAGCCAGCCAAGATGGCGCCGTGGCAGGCTGCCAAGTCTCGTGACCCGCGCTTGTTTACCAGACCTAGCACATGCGCAGTTGAGAAGCGCACACGTTTGGCGCATGCTCATTGCGTGCTTGATGCTGGAGAGCCTATGAGAGGAGGCCTGGCCTGCGTGTATGTGGCGTGAGAGAGGTGTGATTGGAGGATTGCTTCTGGCGTGATTGGGGAGGGGTTGCTCGTACATAATATAAGCGGGATGCCGATGTTAAGCGGAGGAGGAAGCTGAGAGAGAGGATAATAAAGAGGAAGCTGCACCATCTGTACTGAAGTGTCTGTGTGTCATCTTTCCTGGACTCTGCTGGTCAGAACTCCAGGACTGCGTCAAGTGGTGGCCCGTACGGGGAATTCGGACTGCGTCAGCTGCATATCCAGACAATGAAATATTATCGAACACTGAAAAGAAATGACCTATCAAGCCACAACAAGACATGGAGGAAACTTTTATCTTTTTTAAGCCCAAACTTTTAATATCTCCTCTTCTCTTATTTCCTTTTTTGTTCCATCACTAAGTCTAATTGATTCTGCCTTGAAAATACATTTTAAATCCAACCAGTTACCTGCTTCCACTGCTGTCACTCTAACCCAGGCCATTGTGGTTGTTCACATGGGCACATTCAGTAGCCACGTAATCCATCCCCTGCATCCACCACGTAATCCATCTCCTGCATCCACCACGTAATCCATCTCCTGCATCCACCACGTAATCCATCCCCTGCATCCACCACGTAATCCATCCCCTGCATCCACCACGTAATCCATCTCCTGCATCCACCACGTAATCCATCCCCTGCATCCATCATGTAATCCATCTCCTTCATCCACTCTTATTCTTTTCCAAATCATTCTTCACAGAGCAAACTGGTACTTCCCTGCTAAAACTACTCAATGGGTAAAATAGAAAACCTTAATGTGACCATATGGCTTTATATGACCTGGCCCTGAATCCCCTGTCAACCTCATCTACCCAAACACTCCCTTCTCACTCAAACTTGCATGTTTTCAAATCCCTGATGAAAACTGTCACTTTCCCACTTTATATTATTGCATACAATGTTTCTTCTGTCTGAAATGATCTTGCTTCCACTCTGTGCTAAAATAATTTTTCCTTATTTTCCAGGTCTCATGTCTTGATTGTCACATCAGAGATGATATACCTGGCCCAGAAATCTAAATCAACAATATCTCGTACTCTTTTACTTTATGCTTTTCTTCCATAGTGCTTATCTTTTTTAATTTTCTAAAAAAAAATGTCACTCTCCTACTCAGTTGTAAGCTCTATAATGACAAGAGGCATTATGTACTTATCGGTACTTATAGGTGCTTATATTCTCTGAATTTAGCACAGTGCCTATACCCATTTATTCATTTAGCTGTACCAGGGATTGAACCAAGGGATACTCTACCACCGGGCTACATTTCCAGCCTTTTCATTTTTATTTTGAGACAAGGTATCACAAAATTCATTCAATATTCCTATCTTACCCTTGCAAGTTGCTGGGATTACAGGCATGTGCTACCATGTCTAGCATGTTTAGTACTTAATAAGCATTCAAAAAATATTTATTAAATAAATTTATGATTTTTTTTCAAAATGTGAGGTCTTGAAGAATTATGGAAAATTTTTCCATCTCAAATTTATTGCAAAAATTCTGGTTTTAGTTACAATAAAATGAGTGGTAAGAAGTCATGGCTGTTAGGCAACCACAAGACATAACTAAATTAATATTTAGATATTTTTAATAAAGACATTGTAGAAGCATGGATGCAAAGAGAGATAGAGGAACTAAAGTTCCTAAGAAGAAAGAGCCCTTTCCAGGTACCTGAGATAAATATGCTTTTCTTTTTTCCTGAAGGCATTTTCTAAGTCTGGAATGAGGCTGTTGATCGGTCTTGCTATTACCAGCAGGGCACTTCTAGAAGAAAGCAACACCAGTAGAATATCTGGTGGTCACGGCAACTGTGGTAGCAATCTGAAATCTAGACTAGTTCTTATTGCATGGTTGGTTTTTCCACCGGGACATTTGTGGCAAGCTGATGTGACATGAGAGGCCAATGCACTGGGCAGGAAAGGAATAACACAATCTTGTACAGTTGTGGAGCACTTAGGTGAAAAGTTCCACTCACAGGAAGTATGGTCTGCATGGCGACATTCCAATCAACAAAAGACATCCAATCATATGATGGTGGTCCCATAAGATTATGTCGCCTAGTGATACCCTTCCAATTTTTAGTTTGTATAAAGTACACTCTATGTGTGCATGATGATGAAACCACCTAATGACACATTTCTCAGAACATATTCCTGTGATTTAGTGATGCATGATTGTGTTTAGAATGAACACTCTTCTCTCACCCTTGAAACACAGCAACCAGAGACACATTGATTCGAATTAAAGCTTCAGCCAGTCCTGACCCTGTTCAACCCTTGAGTGAATTGAGGTGATTGGCCCTTCAGCCTATGCTTGAAGAGGAAAGAAAAAAACACTCTTCAGGGGACAATAACATGAGCCGCAATCTCTGCAACTCTTATATACAATGTCTAGAAGGCAGCAGAAGATTACTAGACACATACCGTGTCAGGAAAATATGCCAGATAATCAAGTGAAGAAGCAGAGTCACAGAGGTTTTTAATTTATAAAGAAATGGATAGTCTAGGATGAAAAATACAACTGAAGCAAAGAACTCATGGGATGGTTAAAGCGGCAAATGTTAGGAAGCAGAAGACAGGATTAGAAAACTCAGAACAGGTCAATAGAAAATAAACAACTGAAGCTTGGAGAAAAAAGGATGAAAACATCAAGAACAGAGCATAATGGACATGAGAACAGACACTAAGTCTTAAAATCCATGTCAGAGTCGTGGGAAAGTGGGCACAAAGGTGTAGAGGAGATCATGACTGGAAACTTCTATGGCCAGTTAAAGGCATCAACTCACACATTTAAAGAAGCGAATCCCAAACAAGATAAAAATGAATCACACCATGATACAAAGAGTCAAACTGCTGAAAACCAAGGACAAAAGAAGGTATTGAAGCAGCCAGAGAGAAAATCAAAACAAAACAATAGTGAGACTTCCCAGTGAGAACAATAAAATCAGAGAAAAAAGTAACTTTATACTGAAGAAAAATGTTTACTATAAAAAACTTACAAAAATAAATGCTTATTAAAATGTTTCAAAAACAAAAAGAAGAAGTGTCAAGAGAATCTATAATCAGCCCACTGGTTCAACAAGAATATTGAAGACATTCTCCAGGCTGAAGAAAAAATATCCCAAAAGAAGAACAAAACTCTATGAAAGAATTATCAGAATCAGAAAATATAGCTGGATGTGGTGGCACATGCCTGTACTGTAATTCCAGTACTTGGGAGGCTAAGACAGGAGGACTGCAGGCTTGAGGACAGCCTCAGGGACTTAGTGAGACCCTGTTTCAAAATAAAAATAAAGGCCGGTGGTGTAGCTCAGAGGTAGAGCACCCCTGGGTTCTATCCCCAGTAACAAAAAAAGAAAAAGAGAAATAAAATATAAATCATATAAATGTTGATGGTTTTAAGCAGTAATACTAACTGTGCTGTGGTATTTATACTGTGCAGACGTAGAATATATAAAAGTAGTAGCTCACCGACCAGATGGCTCAAACAACAGAAATTAGTTTCCTCACAGTTGTGGAGGCTAGAAGCCCGAGATCAAAGTGTTTGTCTGTAGGTTTCATTTCTTCTGAGGACTAAGAAATGACCCTTCCTGTGGGTGAGTGCTTCTTAGGTGTCTCTTCATTCCCTTGCAAGGACACAAGTCTCTTTGAATGAGGTTCCTCCCATATGGCTCATCCTAATCTTCTCTTTAACAGGTCGTATCTCTAAATACAGTCACATTCCAAATTTAGTATATGAATTTTAGAGGGATGCAATTCAGTCCAGAACAGGTGGAAAGTTTTTTGCCTGATTTCTCCCCATCACTTAGAATGGGGGCAAAGGGAGATGGCGGAGCTAAAGAACCAAAGGATACTTCTTTGATAAACAGTGTCTTGTAAACAAAACACCCTAAAAATGAGCTAATATCAATAGTTAAAAGAATATAGAGTATTATTAGCCACTAACCTTTATTGTGTGCATATTGTTATGGTTTTCTTGACAATTAAATGAGATATAATGTAAGACTAGAAAAATTCAGATCATAAGATGAGCATGCAATAAGTGTCATATAATGTTATTATTTCTGCATTTGTGTTGTTTCTCTGGAAGGAAGCAGCAAACCATGTCTTAGGAGCTGAATTTTTGTTTAAAATAAGGCTATTAAAATGTATGGTGCTGTTTTACCAAGTTTGTTTCAAGAAGTATAATGACAAATGGAGATTAGAAGAGGTCTGCTAAATGTGTAATAGAAAGTATTGGTTGTCATGGCAAATAAAGCCTTGGAGTATACAGAACATGTTTCATTTTATTTGAACTCATATCCAAATGTCTATGAGAGTCTCCTCTCATTTGGAAAAGAACATCAGTAAGCTATGAAAAATTGATATCTCACTAAGAGGGCATTTGGCAAACATGGCGTAAACACATATAAGCAAGAAGGGAAGGAATGACTTTAAGTTCTGTTTTATTTTCGGGTAAAGGGGGACAGGATGGAGCTATACCAGAGACAAACTTCTTGATCTTGCCCTTCAAAGTATGCACTCCCCTTCCCACTCCATGGGAGCACCTGTGATGTAAATAATAACTGCCCTTTGTTGAGCACCTACTACACGCCACACACTGTGCATCTTTTCCTTCCTCTCCACGACCCTGGGTCTAAAATAAGAAACAAAGTCTCGGAAAGGTCATGTGGCATGCCCAAGTTCAAGTGTTTATAAATGGGTGAACCCAGATGAAAATCCAAGTTTGATGAATTGAAATCACATCCTCTCTCTGCTAAAGAAGTGTTTGTTTGGTGAGTGGTTGTTTGGTAAAGAGGCAGGCCTCTCTTTACTGAAGAGAGTAATCGAGTGATGCATTGATGAGTACAGACGCGAGGCTCATGGCTCAGCTTCTTCAGGGGCACTCAGCATCAGTGCTTTGTCCTACGTGGTCCTGGGGAGGCCAGCTGGACCGCCCACCATTGACCTTCCCATCCTTGCATCCTTCTTTGCCATCCCTTGTACCATCCCCACTCTTCAAACCTTTAATTATTTCTCTCTCAGGACTTTAGTAACCACCTCCTAACTCATGTCCCTATCACCAATTAGTCTTCAATTTGAGTTATCCTCTCCACACACTGCTGTCATACTGATTTTCTGAAGCACAGCGTGGAATGGGTCACTTCTTTGCTGACAACAAAATCATTTCCCTGTACCACATCCAGAACATCCCAGTTTACTCCAGCTGCCTTTGCCACCTGCTCCTCCACTCTGCTTCCCCACGGTCACTACTGTGCAGTCACACTAAGTTCACTACTCTGTTAGATAAATCATGTCGTGAGCCCCACGTCTCCAAGAGCACCATCAGTCTCTACTGTCACATCTGATGTGTCCACTTTTTTTTTGTTTCCCCAGAGGAGCAGCCATTTGAAGGTAGTGACTGTGCCTTACGCCTTTATGGTCACTGTTTGACAAAGTCTCTCTTCAGGAAGTGTTTAGTTGAAAAAATATCTACAATATTTTTCCTTCACGTTCATACCAGTTATTTACTAAATGTGGCTATGATAGAATTGGGGGATAAAAGGAAGTCAAGTGGTAACTTAGGTTCTGGAATAGGAGTAAAAAATTGGGGATTCTAATGCTTGCTCTCCCACTAATTTCTTGGCTTCGAGTAAGTCCCTAAACTAATTCATGTAGTTTCTTTTTCATTTTCTTTTAATATATAGTACATCTATATAGTCCTTCATACTGCACTAAAATTGCTGCTAGTGTTGTCATGTTTCAGAAATAAAGAGAGTTCGTCATAAAAATATCCCAATTCTAGCTAAAAAGCCTCAGGAGACAGCTTTCCAAATGACTCAAAGTATGTTTCTCAAATTCTTAAACTTTTATACTAAGCTTTATCTTGAAAATCAATAACTATTTTTTATCATTTTCTAGCTGCGCACTTCTGGCTCACAGAGGCAGTGAGACTTGCCTACGATTTTGCAGTGGCTAAAGATTTTAGCAGTAGGTGAAGATGCATTTCATCTTAGGAGGTGGGTTTGTTTATAGGCCCCAATTGTAGCACATGAAATCAGGAAAATATGTCTGTAACTGCTGGGAAAAATAGCTCTACATTTCTTTTGTCAGATATATTGCAACTCGATTCAGAGATAGAATTCCTGATTGGTGCTTCAGCAGTTTTTAAGGGTTGCCGACATAGGATAAAATCAACCTAGTTGAGAACAAAGAAAATTACATTTGTTTGGGGCTAATTAGGATAGCAATCTGGGAAAACACAGATTCGAGCAGACTTGACAATATGCTCCAAAGTCTTATAAAGTGGTGGCTGTATTTATAGCTTTAAACTGGAAAGGGGCTGGTAATTACATCATCTGTTAGTCGAAAATTATGATTGGTGCCACTGGAAGTTAAACTGTCTTGAAAGAAAGAGATTAGGGGTGGTCTGAGCCTCTGGGTAGTTTTGGGGAAGGGAATCTGTACAGAACATCAGCAGAGGTTAATAATGTTTCAAAGGTCAGCTCATCCAGAGGTGGTGTGTCTGCAGCTCAGTTCAAATGTTCAGTTATACACCTGTCTGAGATCTGATTAACATGACCTCCTGGCTCTACTTTAAGGACTCTGAACCAGTGCTACTCCATTTTGATTTTTTCCCTTGACATTTGATCAAAATCTTTCCACAGGAAAGCATTGATGTTCAACTTAAGAATCAGAGATCTCTTGTCACTGGAATAGCTCCGTCCCAGTGAGCTAGGATAGAAGAAATAAAAGAAATAGGTAGAAAGGAGACATAAGGAAGAACATGGAAAATATAACTTTAATATGAAAACCTGTGGCAAAATTCCCCAATACCCTTACTCCCCAGCCAGGCCTGTTGGTCCAGGGTTTCTGGGGAATTTGTAAGTATTTTATAATTACCCTGAGCACTGTTGACTATCCTCAAAGAGGTATCTATTGATCAAACAGAGACCACACTAAAGATCTAGAAAGGTGGCCACACACCATATTGGAAATTTATTCACTTACAAAAACCCACAAACTGTTAATTATCCAACCTATGAATAGTTGAACAGGAGAGATGTCTGCTGGTCAGAGGACAGAGGTCAAACAGAAGAATAATCTCCTAGAGCACTGTTAGGCATTCCACCACTGAATCATCTAAACAAAAGAGCACTCTCCTTGGGCACTGTCCCTGAATAGTCTGAACAAAAGAGATACTATTGAGAAAATAGTGGAGGCCCCATCAGGACCCCACAGATAACCAAGACACCTGAACTGACTTGTGACCACCAGACTGATGTCATCCTCACATACCTCCCCCTACCCACCGCTCATGAACGTCTCCTATAAAATAAGATGCATGAATCCCCAAACGCATCCCTCTCTCGGAAATGGCCCTCATTCCCCTTAAATGTGCATTTCTTACATTCCAAAATAAGTCTAAGTCTAGGTCTTTGACTGCAGCGTGGTGAAATTCCTTTCCATCATGAAAGCCAAGGACTCCCTGCCAGTCCTGGTTGTGCTGCCCTCTCTCTCCTACTGGGAGCTGCTCTGAACCCTTCAAGCAGGATACCAGGAAGTCATGTCCTTTGTCCCTGGGATGGATTTATTCCAGGATGTCACATCCTTTATGGTGGAGTACATTTATTAGTTGTGGGGATACAGCAAGTCTGGGGCTTTAGGCCACATTTGAGCAACATGGAGATCATTAACAAGCCAGCATCTCAGGAAAAGCAAAGACGAATCCAAGTGTCTGAAGTCAGTAAAGGCTCAGTAGCATGGGCTTGAATGTGTTCTAGGTGCTGGGCTACTTTGGTAGAACTGAGATATTGGGATACACCAAAGACACAATTTAAACAGAGCAAAAACAAAAAAGACCATGATAACCAGCAAAGGACAATTTGAAATTCTAACCCCAGGAGTGTCCCTCCTCTTGAGGGTGGGTATCACCTAACTCTTATATTTGATCTGGGGACTTGAGTTGCTGTCTATAAGAGGTATCAAGTAGAGGGTTTAAGGCAGAGAGGGAGGCACCATTATCAGTAAGGACCTGATTTGGACCTGGTACAAGTCAAGTGCAATCAGGTCCTTTCTGGGACATTGAAAGAAGGAGAGGAAACAAGTCTCTTATTTCCTCAGAGCTGAAAGTCCCATCAGCTATAGGAATTTGAGTCAGTGGGTTTAGGTTGAAACAAAAGGTCCTAGAAATCCATACAGCAGTTCATTCAGTCTCACATTAATTCTGATTTTGAGTTAGTGGTATCATGAACCCATTTTTTCTTCATTAGCGTTTTGGAAAATTCTTACCTAGTCCAAAGTTATTGGACATTTTTATCAGAGTCCTTTTCATCCTATGAACATCCTAGAAGGTGCAACACTTTGGAATTAGAGCTGTTGCCAAAACACTTTCAGTAGGGCAACATAATGAAGTACTTGTACTTGGTGGCCAAGATTTAAATGACTATTTGTAATTTTTCTTTGTAATTGACAAAGAAAACGTTTTTTATGTAGCATACAATCATTTAACATTAGATCTGTGACTGATAATAAGACAGATCAAATCTATAGGAAACTCATACAATTTTGAGCACATTATTAATAACACATTCATATAAATAAGCCTAACTGTGTGTCTTTGGGGATTTCTAAGAGCCTTCGGGAAACTGAAAAGTTAGATCTAGACCAAAACAGACCTTATTTTAGAATTCGATTTCAGGAAGTTAAGCATATCACAGGTTTAAAGCACTTAGTTAAATAGGATCATTATGGCATAAAACTGAGGTGACAAAATTTTACTTAAGGCACAAAGCATAAGAAATGATAGAATCTTTGTTTTTCTAGGCCAGCTACCTAAAAATGGAGAAAATCCTCTCACCAGCTCTTATCAAGAGCAGATCGATGCTCCTAGAAAATTCTGTCATTTTAACACAGGGGATCAGACTTTAATTTTGCACCAATATACCTTTGATTTAAACCTTCAACATCTAGAAAAACTTGTAATTTTCCACCAACTTGATCAAACATAAAATCTTCCATAAGATCCATTTCTTTCCAGAACCTTTATAGAACTTTCTCAATCTTTTCACAACTTGCTCAAACCCTTAGTTTTTGTAATATACCTATCTTTCCTATTTTGGAACAACCTAGTCATTTTTAGGACAAAACTTACTTTTTTTTCAATACATCCTCCTATTCCATACTGCCTTTATAAATACACATGTATTATTTCTTTCACATATACAGTTTGCTTCCCTTCTTATTTTTAGTTTTGATAACCAATCCTTAGCAATGTGTACACTAATAATTTTTAGAAATATGTGCTTTCTCTTAGCACAATTTCTAGACAGATTCAATATATTTAGCATTTTTCTTTTTATTTACATAAAAGCAAAATTCTAATGTATATAAACATTAAACTTAGGTTTAATGATGTTTTCACATTTTAACTTAGAAATGATCTAGACATCTAATGAATATTACTTTATTTAGTATAACATACCCCTAAGATGTTTTAGTTACCCCAAAACAATTTTTAAAACTATGAATTAATATATAACTGCTTTTTCCATTCCTAATTTCCTCATTCTTGATAATTATTTGAATTGCTCATGGAAACTTTATGAGGCATTAAACAATGCTAACTAGCCATCATCATAAGTTATTTTCTGGCAAACCATTTTCACAGCATGTGAATGTTAGGCGGACTTCACCTATGAACTCCATAAACTGAAATACATGGGCATTTTGTTGATCAGAAGACACAACTGCTTTTTTATTAAACCAAAAATATTAAACTAGTCTTGAGGTAGGATAGAAGAAAAAATAAAAGGTTGGTAGAAAAGAAACAAAAGGAAGGAAAAAGGAGACTTTAACTTTAATCTAAAGTCTTGTGCTAATACCATTCCTTATGCTTTCATTCCCAAAGCCAGTATCCCTCCCAGGCCTGTCACTCCCCATGCCAGTTTTTATCCCAGGCCTGTCTGCTCCCAAATTTCTGAGAAATATTCATATTTTCACTCAAAATCTTAAAATGACCAGAAATGCACTCACTTGTAAAAATTGCCCTATGAATTTTTCGCATAGATCAGACAAAGGGAGATACAAAACCTAAAATACACATTACTTTCCTGATTTCATCTATTGATCAGATAATGGAGACGACATCAACCTAAGGATCCCAAAAGTAGCAGACCGCCATCCACCATCTTGTGATGGCCAGGCTGAGGCCATCCTCACCTGCTGTCCCAGGCCCATCCCTCACAAAGTTTCCTTTAAAAAGAAGAGCCTTAAACTCCAAAAGCACATCTTACTCTTGAAACAGCCTGCATCCTTCCTTGGATGAGTACTCCTTGCTTTCTTAATGAGACTCTGTCCCTCTATCCTACATGTCTTCAAATTCCCCTCTTCCGGGATCTCTTCAGTCCATGTCTGTTGACATGCCCATTATACTTTAGATAAAGAATAGTTTTGTTGACCAAGACTAAGGAGGCTGTGTCTTGGGTTGTGATGTGTGCAGGCTAAGGACTGATCCCCCAGATGTTACTGACTGGGTTGGCAACTGCTGTCTTACCTGTCTTGGGAATGGAACCTCAATCCCAGGTAGAAGGAGGAGGGCTGGGGGTATGGAGATTGTCAGTCTTTTATGTGTATTTCCCCCAAAAGGAGCCAATATTCTTCTCTCTGCCCCAGGGTCAGGAACGTTTATCTGGAAATCCCTGTATGGCTGATGCATGTCACAGGCAGTGAGTCTTGACACTTCCACAGGTTTTTATTCCCTAAACATCCCCAAAATGTTGGAAAGAGCAATACCTTTTTCTTCAGTGAGAGTACTCTCATGGAATTACCTATTTTCCTGGTTAACCAAAGCAATCAAAGTCCAATTGTAAAATCTGAAATGGTCACAAGATCTCCATAAGTGCTCAGTTACATTCAACCAGAAAACAGAACCCCAAACTTGGCCTAATGGCACACTCCATGGCTTAAAACTGAGACCCTACCTAGCAGCAAAGACAGAATTTAAACCTGTAGTCCAACTCTTTGACTAGGAGTGGAGATGGAGTTCCACTGCCAAGAGCAGAAATGTCAACCACAAGGGGCACCTAAATAAAGGTTTCAGATCTCGACTGAAATGAGACTAGGAGGTCAAATCCAGGAGGACATACCCCCACAGCTCAGCAGGTCTGAGGAGACCAAGGGATGCAATGAGTGTTGCTGGTACCCAGAGCTGCATCTGCAAGGGGCAGGGGATGCTGGGAAAGTTGCTCTGCATCCTGCCAACTATGGCAAGAATGTGGACCTAGGCTAAAATCAATCTAGTTGAGAACAAAGATCATTACTGGGACTCATTAAGATTGCAACCAGGGAAAACACAGACTCAAGCAAAACAGGTTTCACTGTTTCCCAGTGATGACCTTGGATGAATGAATTCATTTAACACTCATTTGCTCAGTCATGAGAAAGGGGAACATAATGGGACCTACCTCATAGAGAAGTGTGGATACGGTCAGATCGTGCTTGTTAAACTGCACAGGTCAGAGCCAGGCATAAGGTACTGAATATTAGCTGTCATGACCTCTTTACCATTTCTTTTGTGAGATATTAGGCATAGCTTTTCTCAGCAGAAAGATATTTCCAGTGTTTCCATAACTTCTGCAGTGATAAAAATCACTCTCCTCCTCCTCCTCCTCCTCCTCCTCCTCCTCATTTTTCTCCTTCTGTAGCAGGGATTGAATCCAGGGGTGCTTTATTGAGTTACACCCCCAGCAAACCCTTTTTCTGATAGTCTAGCCATGATCTTAGGATCCTTCTGCCTCAGCCTCCAGAGCTGTTGGGATTATAGGTGTGACCACTGCCATGAGGCCCTTCAACCCCTACCTTTCTGATTCATTACATCTGAATTGGGAACTAAGCCTATTTTTAACAATCTTAGAGAGAGGCTTGCATCTCACAAGGCTATCTTATCACCTTTTGGGCAATTCGATGATCAAACGTGATGGAGAAAAAGGTGAGAATTCTTCTCTATCCCTCTTTTGAAGGAAGTGTGCATGGATCTTATTCCACCATACAGTAGTGGGGATCTTAGTATCTTACACTGGAGTCATCATGTCTCAGGATCACAGAAATAGACTGAAAGTGCTCTTAATGGCCAAAGTTGGAAAAATTAGAGCAACAAATAAGTAAACTGGTATTCGATGATAGCTCAAAGTATAAAATAAATACCCCTGAGTCCATACTGACATAAATAAGTGCTAGAATAAGAAAATGAGGGAAAAGAGACAAATTTCCCAGCAGAAAAATTCCAAATAATTCATTTAGGTGCTCCACCCTAAGGGAGATGGAATAGAACTCTCCATCCTTAAGTGTGGGCTGTGTATGAATAGTCACTTTCCTCCAGAGAACACAGTATGAAAATGGAGGAAAAGGGATGAGCTTTACGATGGATAAATTCAGCAACACTACCTCAGCTAGGGTAGTGCCGAGGGTCAACATCAACGGTGATAAAAGTCAAGTTGGTAGGCTAGATCCCTGACATGATATGATAAGAATGGCACTTCACCTCTGCAGCCTTTCTTCCTTAAACAACGAATCCCACTCTAATCATAAGAAAAATATCACACAAGTTTCAACTGAGCAGCATTCTACAAAATACCTGACCAGTATTCCTGGAAACTGTCACAGTCATCAAAAACAAGGAAACTGTCTCAGCAAGAAGAGCCTACAGTGACCAAATATAATGTGGTATGGCTGATGAAATTTTGGCACAGAAAAAGAGCATTAGGGAAAAAAAGGTGTAGACTTTAGTTAATAACAATATATCATTTTAGGTGATAAAATGCCATACTAATTGATATAACATATTACATAATGGAGGAAACTGTGGAATATATCAACTCTGTGTACTATCTTCCCAATTTTTCTGTAATTATAAACTATTGTAAGATATAAAGTTTATTTTTAAAATGATGGAAATGTATTCCTAACTCAAGTGAGATTTGGTTTTATAATGCTCTTGTTTTAGAAACATCTGTTAGCAAATTTGGGTTTAAATGTTCAGACATGCATTGGGTGCCAAGAAAATACTTCCAGTATAATATTTAAATCCAAATATGCCAACTTTCTCTGAAAAAAAAAAGTCTGCTTTAGTAGAACAGCGTTGTGGTTCACAGTTTAAGTGAGTCCTGTTGTTGGTTTCAAGAACTCTTCTCTCCTGTGACTTATACAATGGAAGCAGCAATAGCTCTCCAACATTTGGGACCATTCTGTTTTATTCTGTAAGAAAAGAAAAAGGAAGGATGGTACAATATAGCTTAGTATCTATATTACCTGTTAAGACTACAATCTACCTAGGCTTTTACACTGATTCATTTGAAAACTTTACATTTTTCATTGAAGAAAGCAGGGGAAATTATGTCTGGGAATAGTGAAATAATTGTATATTCTTTGGCACTTAGTGTATGTCTTAGTCTGTTTTGTACTGCTATAATGGAATACCAGAAATTCATTTATTTATATCTCAGAGTTCTGGTGGGTAAGAAGCCCAAGATCCAGCCAGGTGTGATTGCACACTGCTGTAATCCCAGTACTTGGGAGGCTGAGACAGGAGGATCACAGGTTCCAGGCCAGCCTCAGCAACTTAGCAAGACCCTCAGCAATGTAGTGAGACCCTGTTACAAAATAAAAAATAAAAAGGGGTGGGTGTATCTCAGAGGTAGAATGCTCCTGGGTCCAATACCCAATATATATATTGGGTATTGAAAAGTTCCAGTATACATACAGATATATATGTATGTATACTGGAACTTTTCAGAACATATATACATATATGAACTCCAAGATCAAGGTGCCAGCAGGTTTGATCTGTGATTCCAAGATGATACCATGTGCTTGTATCTGCTGAGAGGAGAAAGGTCATTCATGTCCTCACAAGGCAGAAGAGCAAAAGAGAGAACCCACTTCTAAAAGCCCCTTTTATTGTGGCATTAATCCCTCATAACCGAAACACCTTCTAGAAACCCTACCTCCCAAACTGCTACACTGGGAATTAAGTTTCCAACATATGAATATGGGAAACACATTCAGGCCAAGTAGTGTATCTGCTATTCCCTTATACCTTCAGTGTAACACTAGAGTTCATATTTATTGGAAATGGAACATCTGAACTGAATTTAGTGACTTTAGAGACCTAATATGGTTCCTTTTATATAAAACTGTGTTAAAAATGGAAGTCCCCTTAATCCTTGGGCATATAGATTTCTTATATGCAAAGCACTTATTCTGTTTCTATGGTTTAATCTCTAATGACACTTTTTAATAAATACTAATATGAAAAATCAGATACACTTCCATATATTAATGAAAGAATGAGACTTGGAGCTTCTGTAAAAGTAAACATTTAATACAGGAATTTATTGGGGAACTTGTCTTTGTAATTAATGTATATTGCCAAATATTGATTGAACCAGTTAGTAATTATAATCTAGCAGCAAATTAGTGTATTAATATGTGCATTTAAACAGGTAAATTATATGTTTTAAATAACTAAATATTTATTTATCTTGTCAGAATTATTTCAATGATTTAAAATTGGTGTTTTCTCTCACAAATTTATACAGGAATTTCAAGTACTCTTTTGGAGTGCTCAATTTTGATCTAAATGTGGGGTAAGGTGAGAAAATATGATGCAAAAATTATAAAACAAATTTACAATTTTCCCTCTGCTTGGCTTCCCCTTTCTTGATTTTGCATTTCAAAATATTTAAGGTTGTGCCATTGACTGCCTTTCCTTG
Organism: Glis glis; assembly: GCA_004027185.1. Lineage (NCBI taxonomy): Eukaryota > Metazoa > Chordata > Mammalia > Rodentia > Gliridae > Glis > Glis glis. The sequence continues at coordinate 35,343 of PVJS01006822.1, forward strand.
AAGACCTTATAATTGCCTGGATATATGTAATGTCTCCCTCTTTAAAAGCCCTATTAAGTGTCTCAAATAATCCATAAACAGGTGAAAAATTCTTACATCTAGTTAGACTCAAAGGAAGAGACTGCAAAGAAAACCAATTCAAAGAGTTCTCTCTTAATAGACACATACAGAAAACAATGTAAAGAATGAATGTCCAATTAGAGCTTGCTAAGAGAGAGTCCCCGGCTATTGCAGGACATTGCATCTCTACATGTCTGGTTTGAGGCTATTATGCAGTAGAAACAGAGGAGATGTGTAGGTTCATTTCCCTTAGGGAATTAATCTCATTAAAGACCATCAGATAATTGTTCTGGCATTTTATCAGGCATTTTTGTTACTTTTTTAAGAGGGGTTATAAATTATGTCACCCCAAAAAGTTTGTCCTTAATGAGGTTTCATAATTTCCTTTCTCTGTACTGAATGGCTCATCTCAAACAAGGTACTTGGTGGCAGACGGTATAAGACAGGAAGCAGAAGAACACATGGAAAGTCTCCCTAGACTACAAGTTTTTCTGGAAAATTTTTGGAGGGAATATTTTTTTCTCTGTCTCCTAAAGAGAATGGTCACACAGATGGACCAATAAATCAATGAAATTTCTCCTTTCTACACAGACCAATTCTATGTGAGCTCAAGAATCAACATTCTTACAAGCATGAGTAATGGTAGGATTTTATATTTGGGTGGTTTCACAAACATTGGGGTGTTTGTGTGACATTAACTCAAAGAGGGGGGACTTGTGATTCCCATCGTAAAATAGCAAACCAGCATCACTAGCTGACTGAAATAGATGAGCAAGGACTGCTGGTATTGGAACGCTCACTTGTGACCTCAGAAATTCAGGTTTGCCCTTTTCTCCCAGCACTAATTACAAATACAAAAATGTTCAGGCTTCCATCAACCAATTCAGCTTCCTGGATATACATTCATATGTTTTATTCACAAACAAGTGACTATACTGAATTTCAGTTCCTATGTAACAAAAGAACTTCAAATTTTGGAATATTAAGGCTTTCATTTTTTTCCTTTTACTCAAATCACAATAATTTCATTTGCAACAAGACATGCAAATTGTTGAACAAAATAGGATATTTGAAGCATATGCTTAAGACCAGAAAAACTATGCAAGGAGATGAGGAAAATAAATAATTTCAAATCACTAGCGCTTTTGATAAAAACTGATGTTGATATTGATACCACATGAACTTAGTAGTGGAAAAGATGTTAGAAATCCCAACTACACATAGAGCTCCATGGACTCCACTGTCAGTAATTGGTAGAGTAAGTGAACAGAAATGCAGAAAGGATGGCTTAGCATATGCCCAATATAAAGCAGAGGCCATGTCAGGTTACAGAGAGGAGGCACTACCTAGGAGGGAAGTGTGCACTTACCAGACACTAAATTTGCCAACAGCTTGGCCTTGGACTTCCAGCCTCCAGAACTGTAGGAAACAAATGTATGTTGTTCATAGGCAACCCAGTCTACAGCATTTTTTTTATATCAGCCCAAAGAAACTAAGATACATAGAGCAGTGAAGTCTGAAATCACATTAATTTGCAAAGTGATGTATGATGAAATAATTAGCGAAGACAAGTTCAGCATGACAAATAGCATTTTAAGGCACCCTTGATTGACTGGGAAAGTTGCATGGACCTAAGCAGATGGGCAGAGTGGGCCACAGGGTGCACAATGAGTGTGTCAAGGCACTGACCCTGGATTCTAGGCTTCCTCAGGTCACCTGTAGGCTGTATCAATCGAGTTTCTCTTTCAATTGTTTTGGTGTGTACGATGGGCTAGATTAAGAATAGTTTTCAAATGTATTTTGAACACACGTCTTTTTGGAAACATTAACAAAGAAATGAGAGCATAAGATCTCACCTTCTACACCATCATTTGCTGCCTCAGCTCCAAGGTACTGATCAGGGTCTCCAGAAGGAGAGAAATAATGAATCACAACACCAAGGGGAAAGATCTGGATTGGGTAAAATAATAGTTCATCAAGAGAACCACAGAAAGTTGATTTTTATAGTTTTTCAAGGCTGCATACTTTTATTCAACAAGTTCAA
>PVJS01006822.1:37546-58483 GCA_004027185.1 Glis glis
ATTTTTATAGTTTTTCAAGGCTGCATACTTTTATTCAACAAGTTCAAGGGAAAAAAATTGTACATTTTTTTAAACTGGTCATGAAAATATTACTACAATGTAAAGAAAAAGTTTCCACAGAGGAAGAAGCAAACTGGCCTTGGGGATGTGATGCAAATTAGCCAAATCATCAGTAATTCTCTCTCTCTCTCTCTCTCTCTCTCTCTCTCTCTCACACACACACACACACACACACACACACACACACACAGACAACCTATGGAGGTAATTCTGCTGAGAAGGTAAAATACATTGACTATTTCAGCCTAGCTAGACATGACGTCCTATTTGGCCTATAAGAAAAGAGGGTGCTTGGTATGAATGTATCACTTTGATTCTCACTGTGATGTATATTTACAATGCACAAAGTGTTAAAAAAAGAGGGTGTTTGTGGAAACCTGAATTTTAGTGATTCTTCAGCAGTGTTTCAATCACACTGGCGCAGCTCCTGAAAGAACAAACGTGCTGTTTTGATTTATATTCGAAGGTCTCCTTGACACCAGCTAGTCTCCAATACTTCAGAGAGCAAGCTTATAATTTCAGACTAACTTTCACAACTTTTTTTTAAAGACAATGTTATAAATGAGAGGAAACTTAGGAAATGGTCTAGTACTTCCCTTCCCCCATTTTAACAGATGTAGAAGGCACCAAAGAGCCAAGAGGTTAAGTCTAAGCTCAGTCCTCAGAGTCCTGGTCAGTCCTTGGTTTATCAGCTATGTTCACACACACACACACACACACACACACACACACACACACACACGAGGAGGAGTTTTATCAAGGCAGAAAAAAGGTATCAAAACAACTCAATGTTTCAGCATTTTCTGAGAGCTCAGTACTTGAATAGTTAATGATGATGGGAGAAAGCAAGAACTCACCAGATAGATGGGTACCATCCTGATTCTTTATCTCTTTCACTTATTTTTCCAGCCTTGATATTAGCACAGAGAAAATTTATTTATACTGGATACTCTGGTGTGTCTCCCTCAGGCTGAATCCACCAAATTATTACCCACTCTTACAGTGGCTATCCCTTAGGTAGCTTAGATAGATTCTTGCCAAAAACATGAGCATAATCTTAATTACCATTGTTCTTAAATGCTGCCCCTCTGGGCTGACTGTTGAAAATATTCCTCTGAAGGGCATTTGGGAATTCACTGGATATACTTACTTCCTGGAAAAATTCCAACAACTAGTTTCAAGAAACACATAGCCACAACTGTAGGTTCTCTACAGTGGCTGGAAGTGACTCCTTCATTCACAACTCCCAAGGCATAGCTCCAAGTCCCTGCCGTCTTGCTCATAAGTCGGGTGACTCAGGAGCCCAACTTTGGAATGGAACTTTTTGGATAAGGAACTTTTCAGATCCTGGAAGCTTCTCAGTTGCTGGGAATCCCCCTCCCCCATGGAAACCACTGCAGCTGTTGTGAGTATTTGATAATAGATTGAATGCATTAAAGTAAATAGATTCAAATAAAAAAGAAACCTGACATAGATACACATTAACTCTTTATTTTGCTAAATCACATGAATTATTTTAATGTATAATGAGTATTTTGAATTTTATTTATTTATTTATTTATTTTTTGCGGTACCGGAGATTGAACCCAGGGGCGTTCTACCTCCGAGCTACACCCCCGGCCCTATTTTTTATACTTTATTTTGAAACTGGGTCTCATGAAGTTGCGGAGGGCCTCACTAAGTAGAGAGAGAGAGAGAAAGAGAGAGGGCTGAGGCTGGCTGCGAACCCGGATCCTCCGGTCTCTGCCTCCCAAAGTACTGGGATTACAAGCGTGCACCACCACACCCGGCGTATTTTGAATTTTAAATACAAGTCACATATTTTGTTGTTGTAGTACTGGGGATTGAGCCTGGGGCACTCTACCACCAAGCTACATCCCTAGCCATTTTTATTGTTTTATTTTGACATAGTGTCTTGCTAAGTTGCCAAGGCTGATCTGGAACTTGTGGTCCTGCTTTAGACTCTTGAGGAACTGGGATTATAGGCAAGTTCCATTTTGTCCCGCATTAAATCAGATTTTTTACAATATTAACAAATTAGGGAATCTCACATTTTTATATAACTATACCATTATTAATTTTAATAGCATTTTATCCAGAAATGGACGAGTCCTTAATTGTACTAATTTGGTTTTTAAAAGTAGGGATTTTTAGATGGGTGTGGTAGTGCTTATCTGTAATCCCAGTACTTGGGAGGCTGAGATAGGAGAATCACAGGTTTGAGGACAGCCTCAGCAACTTAGCAAGGCTCTCAGCAACTTAATGAGACCCAGTTTCAAATTAAAAAGTAAAATAGGCCTGGAGATGTAGCTCAAAGGTAGAATGTCCCTTAGTTCAATCCCCAGTAAAACACACACACACACACACACACACACACACACACACACACACACAAACACAGGGATTTTTTTCAACAAGCAACAATAAAAATGAACATTCTTATGAAGATATTTCATAGTGAGGTTTAGCCATTCCATAATGTATACATATCAAAACACTATAGTGTAAAGCATAAATTTAGCTAATTTTGTCAATTAAAATAAATAAACATATTTTATTCTACTTAGTTTGTGGCTTATAGTAGATTATCTGATAACCTATTATCTGGTTACTGACATGGGGAGATTTTTCTATCCCATCGTAAACATGTTAAAATTCTACTTCAGGGGGTCACTTTTGGTACTCAGCTGTCTGGGTGATGAATTTGTGTGTTTGATTTTTATTTCAAATTTCTGAATTATGATAGTTAAGTTTTTCTGAAGATCTTCATGCTCATTCTGGGGCATTCTCTGCATTTTAAAACTCCCACAGAGGGCACAGAGCTAATAGGGATCCCATTGGTAATTGTGACTTTGTTGGAGAGACAAAATCACAATTGTTGGATGTGATATTTGTTTTCAAGATCAACCAAAGACCACCAAGATTTATCTTCAGGTTGAATGCAAAGTTTCTCTTTGCATTCAGATATCACATGTGAGGTTTTGGTTAATAGTCACCATAATAAAATTTCAAATATTTTATGACACTTAATGAAATTTTCATGTTGTGTATTAACTTATATTATTTTATAGCAATTTGCCAAAACAAAAGCAGAAGTAAATCTGTAGTTCCTTCCTCCCTTCCATTCACTAAATGTAGCCCCTGCAAGGACCAGGAAATGAGAGAGATAAATTGGTTTTTTCTTCCAGGTCCTATGGACCTCTCTGTGTATAAACACCAACTTGAGTGTGAGTCCACTGTCTGAAGGGATAAATTGTTCATACAATCTGCCAATCAACCAGTTTTCTAACCTGGGTTTCAGGCAAAGAAACATAAATCTGTTTCAAGACTGGAGGAAAAGCAGGCTGAAGTGAACTTACTGTGAGATGCTCACATCAACTCTCTCAGAAGGTGTGAAGTGGCCATGAATTAGGGTTGCAGATACAGAATGGATTTAGCTGAATGTGCCTGGATGTTTAAGTCCTTCCTTTCCCCCAAATGTATATGTTGAAAACCTAACCATCAATGTGATGGTGTTGGATGAGCCCTCTGGGAGGTGATTAGGTCACCATGGCTGAGACCAAATGAATAGGATTAGCAGCGTCTTTATAAGGAGGACCCAGAGAACTATCTTGCCACTTTCCTAGCATGTGAATTTACGGTGGGAAGGTAGCCCTCACCAGACAAGGAATCCACCCAGTGCCTTGATCCTGGACTTCCCAATTTCCACAGCTGTGAGAAATGGATTTCTGGGTGATAATTGATTAATTTTATGACTCTATTCTAGCTTATTCACACACAGAGACTATATATTACAATACTATACAATTAAAATTGTATAAAAATATTTTTCTGTTTTATGTTTTTCTGTAACCTAAAACAATATTTTCTTTCCTTCAAGAACCTAAACACTGGTGATTTGGGACATTAGAGAGGCCTTCTACTGAGAGATCCACTAGGCCTATCTGAACACCTTAAAACTTCACCATGTAGATAACCACCCTTGGAAAGTGTTCAGTGGCATAAAAATATTGGTGCATGAATTATTGGAAATAAGTTTTATTTAACAAAAATATTAACATGTAGACTCTTAAGGATCCCCATGACCACACACATGAACATGTATAGTTCATGTTTTTTGGTAAAGCATATCTATACATTTCTTCCCTTGAAATCAATTCCAGATGGTTTGAGTTTTATGACTTAGGTAGTATCAACCTGATTTCTTTTTACTGTTTATTTTAATTCTGGGAATTACAGAAATTGCACACTGCTAGTATAATTCTATAGCTCTGTTGTTTATTCATAACACATTTCTAGATGGCTAGTGACATGTACCAGGGCACGCAGTCATGAGTGGAACAGTTTTTATGTTGGTTGCTTTTCTGGCGTAATTGTCTCCTTTAATCATTTCAGGTCTTCCTGGTAGAAGTGGAAGTTAATGGTAATATCTGGCAGAATAAATCCTAAGTAAATAATTTTTCAGTGTTGAAAAGCCCCCCCCCCAATCACCTTCATAGCTTTGCCAACTACTGATTTCTCGAAATGCTTCATTTCCAAAGGATGGGACAAACCAGGGCTCACCATGGCACACTGGAGTAGGAAAACGTGGAAGGGATTAATATGTATGAGAAGTTGTAATTGAAATTTCCTTATCCCCATACATTTATTAGTGGGCAAGCTCATTCTCTGGATACTTTATCTCCCTCAAGGTCAGCTCATCAAATCCATTTTCAGTTAAACCTGCAGTGCTTTATCAGTGGACAAGTCCCTCTTCTTCACTGGAGATAGATGTGGCAGCTACAGGGTGACTTTAATGAGCAACTCCAAGGAGTCTGGGAATAGAAAAGCCATTAAGAAAGAGAAGAGAAGCTAGAGGGGAAAGGAGTCAAAGTGGAGGAGAGAGCACTTGTGAGAAAAATATAGAAATTGGGACTTTAAATCCTTTTTGATAGTGGAAAATTATGACCTTCTTTGCTCAAAGGAAAATGAAGGCTTTACAAGTTCCTTGGACATCAAATACCATTTTGATACTTGATACTTCAATGAGGGAGAAATGTGCTGCTTAAAGTTCCTTTGAAATCCACATTGGATACAAAACTCAAGTCTAAAAATATTCTCAGCATAAATAAATTTATAGGCTCCCAGCTCTGGAAGAACCTGCAAATAGATCAAAACACAACCCCACAGTACCCCAGATTTTCCCCATAGAGAAGATATTTTGATTTAAAAAAATAAAGAAGCTAAAAAGAGGCATTGAGTACAGATTCAAATGAACAGAACTGATGAAGTAGAAATGAATATGCTTGAATTAATCATAATGCTTTAATCAGGGTTTTCTAATGCTACTTAATTACTTCCACAAAACATAGCTCCAAATGAGTTTGGTGAGTTGTAAAATGGAGACTTAGAGACCCCAAATAGGATCCTATTTTGAGAAAGGGTGATGTGGGCATATTGACCAATTGCCACACAAGCTATTGAGTGCCTGAGTGACTGAATATGCTTGGCTATCAGTCAGCTCAATTAAATTATAGGCATAAATTAAACTTACAAAGCTACCATATTCATTTGTTTTCCTAAGCAATGCCATTCCCAAGAGACATTAGAAATTCCCCTTGACTAAAAATAAATTATCTTTATTTTTTCAATGTGGTTTCCGTTACCTTTTTTCCACTGCATAATAATTAGAACAATACAGCCCCTGTGGTATTAAGGTGTCTTGTGTGTTCAACATGATTATAGTCCCCAACAATAGTAGAGTAGGCGATTCTATGAACTCTCCCCTTCAGACACATCACCTAGGCTCTCTGACAGGACCCCAGATTTCCACTATTAATTCCTCTCTTTCATCTAGCACAAAGAAGATTTTGGTTTTACCCTACCTCTAGAATATATCCTAACCTCTGCATCTGTTTTTACCAACAAGACATTTCATTAATTGAAACCAAACCATTCTTTTTATTTTTCCTCAGAAGCATATTAATTTGACTATACAGCAAAGATCCTCTGGTAAAAATATGTCATTAACCCTTGTAAGTGGCAAGCTCTCTGACTCCTCTCCCCAGATTGATTGTTTTTACATCTGAGTCTATAAGAGCTGGTGTGGTCTGAGAAAAACCAATTCTTATTCATTTATCAAAAACATACAACTTTTCTGAATTCCCTTACAAGCCTTAAGAATTAAGATCTTTGAGGCTGATCTTAATGGTTTTATAACTCAAATTTCAAGATAATATATAGAGTAGAATTTATATTTATTTAAAATAGTCAGATTGCACTGAACATTTGGTCATACCAGGGATTAAAGCTTGTTCTAAATAGAAAATTGAAGGCATTTATTTTGTTCACAAATATTTTGAAAACCAATAAAATATGTTTGTCTATACTGTAATTTACTGGTTTTATTAGAACATAAGTGCTTGCTTCTGTGTTTAAGTGTGAGTTTTGTTGGAATTAACTTTCCTGCATTTGTTTTTTAGCAATTTTCTTTCAGCACTATGGAGAGAGCCAACCCTATGTAGACTGGTGATTTCTCTGTACCCTCCTGAGGGCTGCCAAACATTGGAATCCGCAGAGTTCTTGCTAGGGGAAAAACAAAAACAAAAACAAACCAAAACCCAAACACAGATCCCAAAGCTGACTAAAGATCTCCTGAATCATAAACTTCAGAATTGGTTACTATGAACACTGAGTATGTCCCTTAGGTAATTCTGAAGATTGGCCATGTATGGAATATCTGACTTTGACATTGGTTTTATCAAAGGATGACTTAACACTACTTTATCTATATACTTCCTGAGATTGTGTGGTACCCGTGAAAAGTTATTTTTCCTTCAATGTAATGACAGATCTATACAAAAAAAAGCTAAATGCTGGGTGTGGTGGTGCATGCCTTTAATCCCAGTACTTAGGAGGCTGAAACAGCAGGATTGCAGGTTCAAAGCCAGCCTCAGAAACACTGAGGCTCTCAGCAACTTAGCAAGACTGTTTCCAAATAAGTTTTAAGCGAGATTAGCCAATCACACAAAATGAAGGGTCATATGTTTTCATTAATATGCGCAACGTAGGGAGTAGTGGGGACACAAAAGGGTCTCCAATGACAATGGAGAACCCTCAGTGGTGCAAGGGAAGGGGTACAAGGGAAGGGAAAGGGTAAGAAAGTAGTGAATCCATGGAATTACTATCATAAATAATGTGTATATGTGAGATTATACCAACATCATTCTCAGTGCTACATGTGGGGGGGAGGCGGGGGGGGAGGGACACCAAGAGCTGTGTGCATGTATGTTAACACCAAACTGATACTCATTGTGATGTGAGACTACAATGCACCAATAAAAACATAAAAAAATAGGGCTGGGGGTGTAGCTCGGATGTAGAATGCCTCTGGGTTCAATCCCCAGCACCCGCCCCCCCAAAAAAAAGTAAATGAAGTTTTTTTGAGGTTTTTTATTCAGTGACCTGTATTCCAGTTCATGGTCCTTCTATTTGGCTATCCTTTTCTATTCACTCAGAGACTTAATACTTTCATGTTATACCTCTCTGTGAAAACGTACTCCTGGGTTTACTAAGATGAGCAATTCATTGAATAATTGATATAAAGTTGCAATTCATAGAAGACAATTACGCAGGACCAATGTTTTTAAAGATGTGCAACAGCATAAATTATCAGCTAAATACATTTTTTTGTAGTACCGGGGATTGAACCCAGGGACATTCTACCTCTGAGCTACACCCCCAGTCCTATTTTTTAATTCTTTATTTTGAAACAGGCTCTCACTAAGTTGCAGAGGGCCTCACTAAGTAGCTAAGGCTGGCCAAAAACCTGTGGTCCTCCTGTCTCAGCCTCCCAAGTACTGGGATTACAAGCATGTGCCACCACACCCAGCTAGCTAAATACATTTTTAACAATTAGATAAATCTTTAGTAACCCATAAAACAGGTAAGATAGTTTAGGATTTATAATGTTAGTAAGCATGCAATAAATGGGCATTTTCAGATACTTCTGTGGCTTTAAAAAACACTGATGTTTTGCTAACCCACAACTATTTCCTACTACTTTCTCTTTTGTCTGCCTCAACTTTTGATACTAGAAATATAAATACTCATCTCCCCAGCCTTCTTTGCAGCTGTGGTGGTCATAAGGAATTGCTCTAATCAATAAATATATTGTAGAGGCCTAAAGACAATAAACATGCTGTGGAGGTGTATCAGAAAGTGTTTACTGATAAAAAGGTGAATTGTAGTAGGTGCATCCCTTCTCTGACTCATCTTTTTTAATGTAATCATGATGCCTGGAGCAACTACAGTCATCTTGTGCTCATAAGGGACAGGCTAAGGAATTTATAGATAGGATCTATGATATTTTTAAGCCATTGAACAAATACCACCAGTTGTCTACCCCCAAAATTATTCTTCTATGAGAAAAATAAACTTCCATTTATTTAGATTAATCTTAAGTAGAAGTTTTTGTTACTTGATAAATTCCCCAAAACACAAGGGAGTCTACATTGATGAAATGTTTTGGAAGATGAAATGTTTTGAGAGAGAGGAAATGTTTTGGCTTAATTGATCAAATTGTACATGCAATAAGGATTATTATTGCAATTTTATGTTTGTAGTGTAGGAACTTATCCTGAAGAAATAGTCACCCATATGCACAAAGACATTTATACAAAAACATTTATTTTAGCATTCTTTGAAATAGCAAATATTTGGAAATAACTTGATGTTCATCATTAAGGAAAACAGTATAATAAATCATTGGTATGCAGCCATAAAACAGGACCATACACAAACAAACATAGAAATGCTATCAAAATATATTTTATGTGAAAAAATGCGTTGAGGAACAATAATAAAGACTCGTTTATGTATAGAAAAATATTTATATGTGTATATAAATTTATGAAACATTGGTTATGTTTTATAGGAAAAGGAGTAAGATTTTCACTTACTCTTAGCAAGCCTCAGAAACTTTTGGATCTTGATCAATGGTGATATATTCACATAACATATTAATAATTTTATGTCAAAATATACTTGAATACAGATTTAATTTTTCTTTCCATGAGAATTTCAAGTATAGTAATAATTAAAGGAATTGACTGGAATTCCAGTTGAGCAGGAAAGAAATATATGCAAAATCTTTTTTATTTTTATTTATTTATTTATTTTGTGGTACCGAGGATTGAACCCAGGGGCATTCTACCTCCGGGCTACACTCCCAGCCCTATTTTTTATTCTTTATTTTGAAACAGGGTCTCGCTAAGTTGCGGAGGGCCTCACTAAGTAGCTGAGGCTGGCTGTGAACTCTGATCCTCGGGTCTCAGCCTCCCAAGTACTGGGATTACAAGTGTGCACCACCACACCCTGTGGCAAAATCTTTTTGACCTCTAAAAATATACAGTACAGGTAGCCACTTCTTTATTTCTAAAGATAGTCATTCTCCCATGAGTGGCTTGTTATTAAAAGCATGAAATATGGATCTTCAGAAAAAAGTGAAGCACTTATAAACAGAATAGCATGTATCTTATATGGGTTACTCTCAATTATTCTTTTATTCTACCACTTCTCCACCTTTCAGTTTTTGAGTTAGAATAAAATCATTTTGAGAAACACAAATATCTTTTAGGGGCAAAAATTAATTTTTATTTTTATAATGATCACTGTGTCTGATTAGATGTTACATATTTTATTTGGTAAGATTATTATCACTACCATCCCAAATCAAAAATGGAAAATGCTAAAGGAAATGAATCCTTTAAATATTTTAGCTTGCACTTTGATAATATTGATGAGGTCAAGAATATAGGTTGAATTTACCATTTTTCTAACTATTCTAAAACCATGAGTATTCTTTCCTTCGTTTTTCCTCCATGGCCAGATTAATTTAAAACAAACAAACAAACAAAAACCTCTAGCAATTGTTGTATAGGAAGACATAGAGTGAGAAGGGAGTCTATTTTCAGAATGAGCTGTTCTAAAAAAAATGAGGATCAATGTCTTTACAGTAGATATTATTTCTGTCATATATCTCTATATTGAACCATTTATTCCTCTGGCATATTGATAATCACTCAATGTGCACTTTCTTATTTAATCCTTTCAACAGTACATGAGATATATATTATTACTTTTTCCAGTTTCCTAAAAGAGTAGCTGCTGCTTAGGGAAATTAAATAGTTTGCCCCAAACCATACAAATGGAATTCTATTCCAGGTCTGTGTGACTCCAGAACTCAGATTGTTAAGTATTATTCCATACAGCCTCCCAAAGGTATTAATAATGGACTGGTATATGACATGTATAGTCTGGGTCTGTTATTTATGTCCCTTGATAGGTTGATTGTGCTGCTCCACACTGAGTAAGTAGGACCAGGAATAGACTAAGTACTTGATAGGTATTTGTTGAATGGGTAAATAAATCCATATATCAATGACATACTAACAATCTGAATGTAAAATTGAAGGAATCCCTTTATCTTCACAAAACCACATCACTTCTCAGGATGTTTTTAAGTGATTTCCTTCTCTGGGTATTTGGTTAAAAAAGTCTAAGATGTCTCCAATTTAATAATCTTAAATTCTAGGAAATATTTTTTATTAGTTATAGAGAAATAGCCCAAATCCTGAAACCTAACTGAATTTTCCTTTTGCGGAGAGTCCAAGTGGAACAGTACTTGAAAACAACTGCAAAGCAATGTGTTCTTCTTTGCTTCCTCTACTCGTTGGGTCATAACGAAATGTGCTGAGAGTTCTGACTTTGAACAGCTCCCAAGATAGATTTCCAGATGACCTCCTGGTCACAAGGGGCTGCAATTCTGAAAAGCTTAAGAGCCGTAGAGGGAGCAAAGCGAGCAAGACATTTCCTTCCTTGATTGCGGCATTATTCTAGAAAGTGCTGAGGCAGAGTATCCTGACACGGAGGGAGGGGGCCAGGGCCCTTGACTTCACCTAGATGACAAATTTGGGAACAATTCACCTTGTGGAACTAATCAAACTTTTCAAATGGAAGGAAATAATATTCTCTACATACATGACAAAAAAGGAAATGAAAGAAAACCTGGAATCTACATTTGTCAGTACATCCAGAGACCATGGGAAGTGACTGCCTGTATTTCAGCTCACCCTTTGCTATGCCAGATTGATTTTTCTAGTGCATGGTTTGTATGTGCAGGGGGGTAGGGATTAAATCACTTCCCTGTTTAGACATATTGTATAATTCTCACGGCCTAGACTATTTAATTCTAGCTCTGTCTCCCCCAGTACTGTTCTATATGAATGCTCTGTCCCACATAAGATAATTTACTAGCCTCTATTCTAAAATGAGCTTCAAGGTAAAACATTAACATTTAGCACTTACCAAGTATGTACTATGTGCTAAATGCTATGCTGAAGGACTTGCATAGATTATCTCATTTAACCTCAGGCTGTATGAGGTAAATACCATTTTATGTGTAGACGTCCAGAAAGCTGTCCACGGTCATAGAGCTACCAGTGGTGTAATGGAATTTGAACTTAAAGTTTACTCCCCACTGCTTTAACTACTAACTCTCTCTAGATAAGTGCCAAATAGTTTAGACTTTTGCTTCTATTCTTTGGTCAACATATAGTATCACAGTCACAATTGAATGTAAGGATTTGGGATGATTTTCAAGCAAAAACTGAGCAGACTACCCTCTTCCAACTTAAGAAGTTATAAGACCAAGAATTGCCACGGCCCTGCCTCCTATGGAGTCTGCGTGAATCTACGCGCACGACGTGGCAAAAGCTTCAAGAAAGTATGCCTGTAAAAAAAGGTGGCCTGGCAAAATACTCTGTGTTGTTGGTTGTTCTCTCTTTGCTGTAATCTTCTTGTCAATGATTCTCTTAATCTTTAATAGGTACGGCTCAGTGAGCGCAGTGTTCTTTTCCAAATCATCAACTGTGTCCTATGAGAAAAACAGGCGACTCTTTCCCAGGAAAACAAAGTCATGACAAATGTAACTTTGGTCCCAAACGCTCCCATGCTCTTGGATTAAGCCCAGAAGGGCAGAGGGGGCTCGAGGACAGTTGTGGATGGGTTACAACAGGAAGAACTTTTTGTGGAAACTTCATGGAAATGGTTTTGGGGATGGTTTGATAGAGATTTAGAAATTTGGAACAAAAGGAATTATAAAAATTTAAAGTAAGAAAGCAACAAAAGGCACTAGGTTAAACATTAAACTCTTGCCCTGTAGCCATAACTTCAATTCCCATCATAGATAGTCTAGGTGCCAAAACCGCGTCTAGCAGCCACCCATGACATTATGCCAAATGAGACGTATGCTCTGACGATTATCTGCTCTTATAGCTTTGCATTGTTATTTTTTAGAAATCATTAAGAAATTATTAAGATTGTATAAATCACAGGCATAAACAATGATCAGCTGATGATGTATTTTGTTTCCTTAATCATTGTATATAAAATCCTTGCCTGAAGCTTTGCAAAACACACTCAGATGCAACTTCCTTGAGTTGTCTGTGTCTGTTTGTCACTTATCGCTGACTCCTTGCCCACCATCCCAAGACCCCTGTCCCGTCGGTCTCAGTTTTCTGGCTGAGCTGGTCCGTCGCAAAGAATTATGATTTTATTTCATTTAGGCATTCAACAAAAGGTTATTGAGCATACTAGTATCGCTACCATTTTAGGCACTGCAGACACAGTGATGAAGAAAAGACAGAAATCCTTATTCTCATGAAACTTATGTTCTAGTACATTCTACTCCTCTTTTATCAAAAAGGACCTAAGTCAGCCAGGGTGATATAAAGAGAGTTTTGGTTACCAGAGAGAGGGATAAGCAAGGATTATAACTGACTGTGTTTTCTTCTTGTGAGCTAATGACTCAGACAAAGGTACATATGGTCTCTGGAAGTAAAAATGAGGTTTTTAAACCAAAAGACATTAAACTTACATATGACAGAGTCCAGCCAGGAAATGTCATAGAAAATGGACCAGAGGGGACTATGGTATACTAAAGAATACTTACCCAGTCTAAAAAAGTGGATCCATCTAAACTTCCAGCAGCTGCCATTATACTGGAAAGTGCAACAGTGTTGTAAAGCTACCAATATTATAAGACAAGGCAGAAAATCTCACGTTGCGTGTGTGTAAAATTTTCAATGTTTTAATGTTGGAAGATTAAAATGACTTAAAATAAAACCCCAAACTATTACAATTAAACACACACACACACACACACACACACACACACACACACACACACATCTATTTTAGGACCAAATAATATTCGATTGTGCATATAACACATTTTCTTTATCCATTTATCTGTTGATGAACATTTAGGCTGTTTCCCTATCCTGGGTATGATTACTCGTGCTGCAATGAACATTGGAGTCCTAATATCTGCTTGAGATACTGATGTCAATTCTTTTGGATAAATATCCCAAAGTGGGATTGACAGGAAAATGCTGCAATATGTGGCAATATGGATGAACCTCAAAGACATTATGGTAAATGAAGGAAATATGGCCAATCGCAGAAGGAGAAATACTAGAAATAATGCATGAGTGCACTTATATGAAATATCTAAAATAGTCAAACTCATAGAATCAGAGAGTACAATCATGATTCCCAAGGTTTGGGAAGAGGGGACATGGGGAGATGCTAATCAATGGGCATGAAGTCTGAATTACACAAGATGAATAAGTTCTAGAGACCTGCTGTACAACATTGCACCTATAATTACCAATCCGGTATTATACTCTTAAAATTTTGTTAAGTGTGTAGATCTTATATTAATTGAATTGTTCTACTACTAATAATAATCAAACAAATTTGTAAGTTAGAGTTTATCTCCATGCTGCCCATATCTTATCTTGCCATGGTATGTGTGTGTGTGTGTGTGTGTGTGTGTGTGTGTGTGTTGAGATGGAGAGGTCAGAACCATTCCCATGTGTAGTCTTGTGATTGAAATGGAAGAACATATCAGCTTAGGCCTCTCTGTGAAACCTCATAGAACACAGAATAAAGGTGGACAGAAACATTGCAAAGGACCCTGGAAAGGAAAGGAGGAATTAAGTCACCAGCTGAGAAAGATACAAGGAGAGTTTGACAAAGGATTCAGGAGCAATGTCAGAGCCAGCATGTACCTCCCTGCAGGAGAATCACATAAAGACTATTTCAACCAATGCCATTTCCCCTCAGGCCCTTTTACTCTGAGATGGAGAATGGGCAGGCCATTTCTTCTTTGTCCTGAAGCTTTGACAGGGAGAAACTTTTCCTTTGAAACTTCAGAAGCAAGGATAAAGCCAGCGAAGCCTTCCAGCAGAGTGTCTTTCAAAGCTCTACCCTACCTGTCAGTGAGTCCTGCGCAGAACCCCGTCCTTCCTGGATGCTCCGTGTCCACTCACTTTCCCACTTACACAGACCATTGATTAACCTGAATCAAAATGCAGAAGATTCAAGTTCTACAATCAGGTAACAGAACACTTTGCCCAGAAACAGAAGGAAAAAAAATACCACCTACATGACTTTGAATGAATGAAATACACAGAAAAACTGAAAAATTCTATTATTATGGCCTTTTTGAGCATTTGGTAGAATGGTCAAATCCTCATAGATTCCCCAATAATATAAGAAAGTGCAGAAAGTGCTTAGATAAATGTCTGGTACATGATAAGCATCCAATAAAGGTCAGCAATTTGTAAAAAGAGAAAGGAAGCTGGGCATGGTGGCACATGCTTGTAATCCTAGTACATGGGAGGCTGAGACAGGAGGATAGCAGGTTCACAGCCAGCCTCAGCAACTTAGTGAGGCCCTCCACAACTTAGTGAGACCCTGTTTCAAAAATAAAATAGGGCTGGGGATATAGCTCAGAGGTAAATGTCCCTGGGTTCAATCCCTAGTACCACAATAAATAGATAGATTACAGATGATAGATAGATAGATAGATAGATAGATAGATAGATGATAGATAGATGATAGATAGATAGATAGATGAGATAGATAGATAGATGATAGATAGATAGATAGATAGATAGACAGACAGATAAGAATGGCAGTTGCCAGGGCCTGGGGAAAAGGGGAGAGTTGTTGTTTAATTCATATAGAGTTTCAGGCTTACAACACTATAAAGTTCTGGAGATCATTTTGACAAAATTATGAATATACTTAACAGTATTGGTTTTTATTTCTAAAAATATTTAAGATGGGGACTTGGACTATAACTTAATAGTGAACAATTGCCTACCAGGCACAAGACCCTGGGTTTGACATAACACTGCCAAAAATAAATAAAAATTGTTAAGATGGTAAATTTTTATGTTAAATGTTTTTTTACCAACATAACAAAGGAGAGAAAAAAACTACTAATGCTGCTCTCAACTACCAAGTCCACTGACTAGTGTACCCCTGGAATATAAGTAGTAATCACAATCAGCCAGGCCTGACAGATTCGCTGAGGTGGGTGAATAGCTCAGTGGCAGAGAGCTTGCCTAACACAGGAGGCCCTGGGTTTGGTGCTCAGAACTTAAAAAAAAAAACATAAATAAACGGTAGACAGATTCTCTGAAGATTTTAAAGTTCAGGGCCTCTGGCTCTTGGATTGATTACTGTGGATATGTCATTTTTTGAGAGCAACAATCAATTGATTGTATTCTGAGGTACAGAAAGGCACCCCCTATATTTATATTATATAAAGTGTTCTCAAGTATATTATCTCACCCAAATCTTTATGAAAGCCTGTAAGAAAGAACTTGCCTTGGACCACTGGTGCAGCGGGGCTGGACCTTGAACTCATGACTTCTGACTCTAGGACAGACCTTTATCACTGTTCCAGGCTATATTGTGAGACTGATTATTTTCTTCCTGGTAAACGTCCTTTTGTCTCTCATCATATATGATAGACTGTGCCAATCACTCTAAAATGTATTAATGTGTTTTTAAGTACTATTTACAGACTTGGTTCATTTTTCTACCACCTAGAAGCTAAATAATGAAAGTCTAAAAGCCCACAAGGACTCGGTGAGGACTCCAACATATTTATTGATTTCAATTTACTTTGAATATACACTATTCTCTAGTCATCTGATCAATAGCAAGTGATTAAAATAACTGATTAAATGATAAACATGTTGGGTTTTTAATCTTTTTATTGACCAGCCTAGATTCAGTGTACAGCCCAGTCATGGTATAGGAATCATTAAAATGCTGCCAAATAGTCTATCAGAGAATGTATTCAATGATAGATTTGTGTTTGTCCAAGAAGAAATTATAAGAATTTTAAAAAGCAGATTAAGAAAATGTTTAAAAGCATAAACTCTGCAGTAAGGGAAACCTGGTATGAGTCCTAATTAAACTCTGTGATTTACTAGCTGTGTGTCTTCAGGAGAGTTACTTGGCCTCTCTGAACCTCAGCATTCCCATTCATAAAATATAGGTAACCATTTCACCTGGAATGTTTATTGTGGGGCTCAAATGAGTCAACTGAATTGAAGAGATTACAGAATTAACTACCATATCATAAAATTTCAGGGGATGATTGTTAACTTCTAGTATAGTTATCAGTATTTATTTTATGTCTCTAACAAGTTCCCTCTTTCATGCCTTTGATCATAAAAAGTAGTTAAAGAAACACATTCAGTTCATTGCATTCAGAGTTCATGGGAAGCACTCCTCACCCCTTGAGTCACGCATCCTGAACACTCAGTGTCAGGTACTGTGTTGGATACCTCCTGGTCCTGGCCTGACTCCCTCTTGACCTGCCTTCTCCAGCCATTGCTGGGCCACTTTCTTCATGTTTGAGCAGGCTGATATGACCTCGCCATAGCTCTACTGTGTCTCAGACTTTATGAGCCTAGACCTTCCATATGGCTGTTGAGGGATTTGTATGGAAATCCTGTTGGCAATGGTGTATGCACAAACCTGGAAATGTGAGCGAGTCAACACCCATGGGTGACTTGTCCAATGAAAGATGGAAGCTGGTAGATAAATGTTCCCTTCTTCCAGCCTCCCAGTGGACATTCTAGTTGTATTCTGCAGGAGTGTTTATAGGACTGAGCTTCAGATACCCGGCAGTAACCAGCTCCATAACACATCCTTGCCCTCATCCTCTCTTTCAGTCTTTCTAATCCCCAAGTGCGACTTCCTGGTATCACTTCCCAAAAGTAAAACACCTGCACCAAGTGCTTATCTCCAAGTACTTTGAGTGGACTCAGAATGCTATATATATGTGGCTATAAGACTAAGTGAAATAAATAATTTTTTAAAATTTTGGGTTGTATCTCCTAATATTGAGGAATTTCTATGGTATCAGAAAGTTGCTGAAATGAAACTTGCAGGTAATTTACACCAATCCATTTTAGGCTTTGCAGATCAGGTGTTCTCTGTTGCACCTACTCAACTCTACATTTGTAGCATGAAAGCAGTCAAACAACATAAGTGAATAGGATGGGCATAGTTATGTTCCATTAAGTCTTTACTTATGGAAAAAAAGAAAGAAAACATGTGGCTGGCTTAGGCCAGTAGTATAGATCTGATATATAACCTAAAACATCTTTAGGTAGATCTGTTAAAAAGTTGTTAATTCTAATTTCCTACTGTAAAGATGCTTTGCTGAAAACATTTCCTTTACAATAGCCAAATATGCCTCTAAGTATATCTCCCTTTCCTCCAGCCGCCATGCAGATGAACCACGCTGACTCTAGGAAGGGCTTGAGAAGAATGTCTGGGACTGTAGGGGTTAATAATAGCATTCATTGAGCACCTACCATGTTCCAGGTTTATACTAAGTGGGTTTTTTTCTGCATTAACTGATTTAATTATAAGGGAAACTGAAATTAGAGGGACTAGGAAATTTGCCTACATCCCCACAGCAAATAATTAGCATAAATGAGGTTTGAACCCAAATCCATCTCCAAAGTATATACTCTTAGGACCACATCATGGTCTGTAGTATATTGTAAGTCTAACATGTTTTTTTGAAATAGCAAAGTATATTTCAAATGTAGAAGCTAAAGCAGGAATGAAAACAAAAACTACTGTGGTTATCTTAAGGAAATTGTACCTACTATTCTCTGTCAAAATATTTCACATGGTTTGGGAGTAAATGACCAATTCTATAGCTTTAAAAATATCTCAAATATGTTGGTGCTGTCATGTTGGACACAGTCTTAATTATGCCATAGCAGTTTTTAAAATTGGATTTTCATAGTTAGCTCATTGGGATTAGTCCAAAAAGGAAGCAAAGCATGAAACTTCATATATGGGTATTTAAATAACTTATACCCAAACTAAAATATATTTACAGTGGTTGAAAATTGTCAGTGAGATAGCAACTAATTAGGAGGAAAACAAATTATAAATATAAAACAAACTGGAGTTCTACTCTATAATGCTGTGCAAGAGAACACCAGAACTTATTCCTCCTATATAACAGCAATTTCACACTCATTGACAGACATTTCCCACAGTATTTTGGGGTTTCTATTAGGTGATACCTTAGTCCATGTTAATTTGCCACTAGATCAAAGGGAAACTGGAATGGGGGTCCATGGTTACTTCTAAGTGAACGCCAAGGTCAGACATGGGACGTGGAGTCTGAATGCAAGTGAGAAACAATATAGAGTGTTCAACCTTTAGCTTTTGATCTTTGAAGGAATAGAAGGGCTAAACTAACAATTCGGTGGCATTTGAAGTTAGATTTGAGCTGAGAGTTTGCTCAAACTCCAAATCTTAGAATAACACAAAATTATTGAGAAACACGATTCAGTCGCATTGCAGTCAAAAAGAGAAGACAAGGGGCTAAATATTTATTTGAAAAAAATCTGCACATAGAGCAATAGTCATCAGAAGGAGGTAAATCTATTTGAGAAAATATAGACTTTTTTTGAATCACAAGATACTTTTGATACTGCTCTTTCCTCTTACAAATGATGGGAAAGCCTTTGTTTTCTGTCCTTCTGTTTAAAACTTCTCTTTAGTACACATAATGTTTAGTAAACTTCTCTTTGGTACACATAATGCGGTGGCCTGGGTAAGCTTCACCACCCTGACCCCAAGAGTGTCCTGGGTCAGCATAAACCAATTCACATATTCTATTTTCCTGGACACAGAAATTGATTTAAGGATAGATATACCATACCAATTAAAAGTAAGAAAAAGCTATTTGGTCTCTAGAAAACAAGATTTTCTTATCTCTGCCATGGGAGCAACTAGTGGAGACTCCTTCTCCTCCTGACGGTGTGATATGAAGATGGAGAACCCGGAACCAATGAAGCCATTATACTGGCAAGAAAAGATACCTGGGCTCTGGTGGGTTGAGACCATTGAATCAAGCCTTCACCCAAGTCAGAACAGATTCTGGACTTCTTAATTTTGTGTTAACAACCTTCATTGTTGTATAAGCCTATTTAGTCTTTTTCTTCTTTTTTTTTCTCCCCCCATTTGTTTTCAAGAGTCTATGCAGAATCAAAGTACACTGTGCCAGATTCTGGGGAAACTAAGACAAATAAGACTATGCTATGCTTTTAGGAGTTTTCTTTGTCATGGAAATATGATCTCTGAGTATAAGCTGATGAAGATCTGGCTAGTTGCAGGTAAAAGATGGAAGCACTAGAAGAAAATGATTGGGTTAACTTTTTAAAAGGGAAAGTTATAAAATGAAGGAAAAGGAAGAAATATTTGGCCAGGGTGCCAGAATATTGAAACAGATAAAAATTTGTGGTACCCCCCATTCATAGTGTAAACAATAAACCAAAACATCATCTGAAAGTCTACAAAGTTTGATCTGATTGCAAGTCAATCCAGAATCTATGAAAAGACACTTAGATATCCTGAAGCCTTCTTGCACAGAACAGAGTATTGGGGGGGGGGGTGTCCACAGTAGCCTGGGACAGCAAAAAGCATGTTCTTTCCTCTAACAAATAATTGAGAATAAGATGTCTGTCTAGAATTAATTAGATTGATGTCAAGGATAAGTTACAAAGCCTGTAACATCTAAGAGATCAACTATGTTATCTTTATTCTTAAGATCAATTTAAGCTGTTATATATAACAAATTGATTGTATTTTGAGCTTATAGCGATATTCAATTACATCCTCTGTCACAGGAAAAATGGTTGAGATTTTTTTTTAACCTTTCCTGTTTAAGAGTAAAAGCAGCTCCCTGGCATTACCAGGAATGGTCTTTTCTGCTGAACACAAAATTGAGATTTATGGTACTGGGTTATATATATTATTTTTAAAAAGAGAAAATAAATGTATTTGTCTTCTGGTTATAAAGAATGCTATCTTAAAGGTTTAGCTTTGGACTTCTACATACACAATTGGACCTTGTGGCTCAGAACAGTAAAGAGAAACTCTAAGTGCATACAAAATGCCTGGGACTCTTGTTGAGATGGAAATTCAAGTTCAAGAGATATGGGTGGCACCCTAGATGTGCATTTCTGGTAAGATTCTGGGTGATGGTGATACTGATCCATTTGAGTGCACAGGCCAAACTTTGAGAAGCAAAGGTGTAGAAAAAAGAACTGGGCTCCCTTGGATTCAAGAGGTCTGGGTTTAGTTCCCACTGTATTGTTAATTGAGAAACCTTGCTAATATAACTTGAATTCTGAATGTTACTCATGTATAAAATGATGGTGTTGGATTTAGTCATCTCAAAATCCCTGACAACTTTAACCCATAAAAGGCTGTATCCATTATTCAGAGTGGTTTAAACTCCCTGTAAACAGTTGTTCTTGTCCCTTTTCATTATGAAAGAAATCGTCTACCAAGCCAGCAACACGGATACTGTCCTTGGCTTTTCTCTCTCTATCACCTTCCTATATTCACTCAATCATCAAGTCTCTTCCAGTTCCTTCCTAAGTCATCGATGCTCTTTTGTTTTTCTTTTTTTTTTTTTTTTTTTTTTTT
>PVJS01006823.1:0-58372 GCA_004027185.1 Glis glis
GTCACTGTGGAGGGTGGTTGGTCTCTTCGGTGGTCACTGTGGAGGATGGTTGGTCTCTTCGGTGGTCACTGTGGAGGGTGGTTGGTCTCTTTGGTGGTCACTGTGGAGGCTGGTTGGTCTCTTCGGTGGTCACTGTGGAGGGCTGCTGGTTTTTAGTCTGCAGCCTCTAGCGATGTGCAGTTCTCCCGGGGTCTTCACTGTGAATTTGGATTTTCTTTTCTTTTGCTTACTGTATACAGGGGGATAGGTACTTCTGCTGATTGCTGTGGACTGCCTTCCAGGGTTCTATTTCCATCTTCAGCTTGTGGTTGCCCATTTATCTGTCCAGCGTCTTACCTCTGAATACTTCTGGGCCTTTAAGAAGCGGTATGATTGACTGGGCCCTCTCCTTTTCCATGTGTAAAAGTCAAGTATATAGAACGCATGATCTCTGATTTTGCTGGTTCTAAACTTTCATAAAAACAAAATTGCAGTAACTTACAATTCTGTGTCTGTTCACAGCCTGGGTGAACTCCTGCTTGGACGAAACACTTGCACACTCTGCTTGCCTCGTTTGGTGATGTCTGGCTGTTAGGAGCTGGGAGAGCAGTGAAACCATCAGTCCAGCACCTTTTCCTCCCTTGAAGACCGAGGTCCAGGGAGAGAGGGCATTGGCCTGGTGTGGCAAGCCCAGAACAGGCTGAACTGGTGCTTCCCAGAGCGGGATGTGGGTCGGAACCCCCGGAACCTGTCCCCACAATCTCCTTTGAGTGGAGCCTGGGGTTCTACACTTCTCAGGCTCCAGGTGCCGCTGCTCTGGCCTGTCCCCTGCCAGACTTTGAGAAGCAGAGGCTGGCCACTCACAGGGTCATCGGACACTCTGCCCCGTGGGCCAGCAGGGACTCTGCACTTGAAAGGAGCAGACCCCTCTTCCTGGAGATAAATATTCTCAGTAAACAGACCAAACCACCAAACTCAAAACCACCTGGGGTCTAATTAGTGCCTGTGGAGATTATAAACGCTGTGGGAGCTGGAGGCCTGGGCTGTGAGCTAATTGTCTTTCACGGGAAGAGCCGCAGGGCTGTGCTCGGCTTCTCGTGACAGCTCTGAATGCGGCACCTCACTTTCTTGCAGATGATACAACTGTTGATAGGAAATAGGGAGTGGAATGCCGCCCCCTAGCTTCGTGGCAGTGGCAGCTGGCTCTGAACCGAGTGGCGACACCAGGTTTGTCGTTCCCTCCCAGCTCTTGCTCCCATACTCCTGAGGCGCTGGGAGTTAGCCTTCCAGATGCACGCACCCCTCCCCTTGCAGCCCTCCAGGGTTTCAAGCCCCTTGTCTTTCTCCAGCCCCCCTAAAGTGCATCCGCTGAGTGCCCTATGGCTTTGGGCACCTGCTGGTAGCTGTGGCTAGGTCTCCTGGGGCTGATGGCTGGCCATGAGCTGACAGGTGCTGTTTGCTCCTGCTTGGTTCTGAGGTGGCTTCTGTGCAGCTTCCGAGAGGGCTCCTCCCGCTGCACACCCGCCCGCCTGCCTGCCCGCGGTTCTGCCCTCCACAATGGGCACGCGGAACCCCCGGCCAGCTGCTTTCCCAAGTGACCAAATCAGACCCCACCGGGTGGACTCTGGAAGATGCTAGCAACATGTTCTTTATTTTAAAAATATGAGTAACTTGCCTTGAAGTTAATAACTTGTACTGAGAGATGCTACAAGAGTGGGATTTAGAGTGATACACCAGGGCTTTCCAAATAAGCTCCCATTTTTATAAACCCTGAACCACCCTTCCTATGAGCCTCCCCCCTCTGTACCCCACTGACTCTGGGGAGGGAGCCACATCCCCCCTCACTAAGCCAGTCATATTAGTGGGGTCAACACTGCTAGGAAAGAGGTGTAGGAAGTATGGGAAACCGGGGAGGGCACGCAGGATTGATCTCTACTCCCGCTCAAAGTCTCACTCTCACAACAGCGTGGAGATTTCACACACACACACACACACACACACACACACACACACACACGTCCAAGGGTGAGGAGAGATGGTGCAGGTAGAAAGGGAGGGGAGAAGGGAGAGGAGCCTGGAGAGGGAGCTGCCCCTCACCCTTGCCTGAAGGGATGGCACCAGAAGTTCTGAGAGGGGGCAGTGCTAGAGCCAAAGACCCGGCAGAAATGCGCATTTAGAGCAGCTGGACTGCAGGTCTCACCCACCCCACCTGGCCACTCGGCCAGGCACCCTTCCCGCATCTGTGGGGTTCTGGGGTGCTGAGTCACAGTTGAGTCAGACGGGGCACTGGACCACCCTACGTGCTGTCGGACTCAGCACCAGCCACTGGGCAATTGGTTCAGCAATGGCGCACTGAGCCGGGAGGGTCTCCTCTCCTGTCCCCAACCCACCCTGCATGTACCCAGAACCCTGGTGGCCGGGACGAGCAGAGGAGAGTAGTGTGAGGAGCTGATGGCACTAGGCGAGAAGTCTCTGACAGTCGAGGTCCCCCTGGAAAAGCCCGCTCGTCCTCTCCATACCCTCCGTGCATCCTAGGACTCACAGGCTCACGACTCAAGGCCGGCCTCTGGAGGCTCATGATAAACAAACGAACTGCCGATCCACCCAACATTTGAGGGACACCCCTGCGTGGAGGCAGAGACAGAATAAAGCACCGCCAAATGGTGCCTCAGAGCCGGCACCAGGAGCAGAGGGCGTCTGAGCACACATGCGCCGCTCTCCTGGCATCTATCACCACACAGGAGCCGGAGCTCGGTAAGGAGAGGAGGAGGACAGCAGGATTGCAGACATCGATTAGAAGATAAAAGATATTTTCTTGAAAGATAAGATAAAGCGTTAGAAAATACATGGGGAAAAGATAAGAAAATTAGAAGGTCCTTGGAGCAATCCAATATCTCACTGATGGGAATTCCCAGAATCAAGAATCAGAACATGGAGCTGGGCGTGGTGGTGCATGCCTGAATCCCAGTACTTGGGAGACTGAGACAGGAGGATCGCAGGTTCAAGGACAACCTCAGCAGCTTAGTGAAACCCTGTTTCAAAATAAAAAATAAAATAGGCTTGGGGTGTATAGCTCAGAGATAGAATGCCCCTGGGTTCAATTCCTCTGTATAAAAAAAATAAAAATAAAAAAGAAGAAGAACACGGGGTGGTGAAATGTACGCGTTCCAATTGCTTTGTGCCCCTTGCCAAGCTCCTAGGTTGAATCCTAACTCCCAGCCCCTCAGGACGTGGCGGAGTTAGAGAGAGGGCCATGGCGATACAGTTAGTCCAGGAGGGCTGAGTTCATCCTAGAGTAGGGTGGGCCCTAATGCTATGTGACAGGTGTCTTAAGAAAGGGCGGATGTGGACACAGACAGTCACGGGGGAGAGCGCCATGTCTGCTTCTACCAGAGACAGGAGAGGGGCCACCTGGGAGGGACCACCTGCCCACACCTGAGCTCCCACCTCAGCCCCAGGCCAAGCAATGGTAACTTTCTGTTGTGGATGTCATCGGGTCTGCGGGGCTTCGCCTCTGCAGTGTCAAGAACACGGGTCCTTTAGATGCTCAGATCTGTGAATGAGAAGAAACTCACAGGAAAGCACTTTGTCACATTTCAGGACACCAGTGATGAAGAGAAGCTTCCAGATGCTTCCAGAAACATAGCAAGTCAAATAATCAGAAAGTGAAAAGGCTGCTGTGGTCCAAATTCATGCATTGGAAAATTGGTCCCCAAAGACACAGTGTTGGCCGGTAGGGCTTGTGAGAGGTGGCTGGGTCATGAGGGCCTCCCCTGGGATGGATGGCCGTGGGTATCGGAGGAGTGGGCTGGTTATGGGGGGAGTTAGCTTCCTCCTGCGTGCGCTCTCTCTCTCTCTCTCTCTCACCCACGTGGTGCCTTCCTTCATGTTAAAATGCAGCCCCAACCCTCTCCAGATACAGGCCCTGGGTCTGGGCCTTCCCAGCCTCCTGAACCATGGGTCAGATAAATTTCTGTTTATTATAAATGACCCCATCTGTGGTATTGTGATGCAATGTCCCCCAAGTGGACTAGGACGCCGATCAAGTCATGAGTTAGGCATGCGGGTAGAATGGGCGTTTTTAATTTTACAAGGTCACGAGAAGTCTCTTCAAAGCCTCCTTTACTTGGAGGCTCCTGGAGCTTGCCTTGTGTTTAGGAGTTGAACAAGAAGGGGAGACATGGACTCGGGGTCTCAGAAGACCCCAGGGAGAAGCGCCGGTCCAGCCGACTGAGTGAGCTTTTACTGCGTTGGGGAGTGTGGAGTCCCCCCAGAGGAGCTAGGTGAAAATTCAAGATGGGTGTAGAAAATTCTCTGCGTGGGAATGCAAGTCCTTTATTAACTCCCAGATACACAAAAGTGCATTCCGGAAAGGAAATGGTCGTGAAAAGACCCCCGCAAGCATAAGGAAAATGCTAAACACAGGTCTGACAAAACCCAGATGTGCTGCACTGGGCGGCGAGGAGGGGTGTGGGGGAACCCCAGGGCACAGCTGCAGGGGCGGGGCTGCTGTTGAACTGACGCCTCATTCAAAATAGGAAGCTGGTGCAGAGTGCCTGACACTGAAGCGCCGGGGAATAGCAGTAGGCGCCTATGTGTTGAGAACCGCGGGGCCCAACAGTGGAGGAAACACTGCGTACAGCCAGGTCGGAAGCTGCCTCCTGGAGTGAGCAGGGGTGGGGAGCTGGGTGGCGGCTGCTGCTTTCCGGGGTGCGACCCACAGGAAGATCGGGCCTGCGGAACTATCTTCATAAGCCTGCAAAGGTTACATAATGTCCCCAAATGTGTGGTGGCATGAACACAACAGACACGTGCACCCAGACTCAACAGAGAAAAGTGAACTCCTAAGAGTGGGCAGCGGACGGGCCCCGGGCAGGAGGAGCGGTGTTTGACCCACAGCCCTCTGCGTCCATCTTGGCAGGGTACTTCTGGCTGGAACTGCGGGACCTGTCTCTCACTATGCCGGATGGATTCTGACCACCCTCAGACAGGAGGGGTGCTCTTTCCAGCCCCTGACAGTACACACAGGGAGATTTGGGGAAGGATGCACCAAACACACGTGACTTCGATTATTTTCAGGAGGAAAGGGGGAAAATAAGCTGGGCACGGTGGTGCACACCTATAATCCCAGTACTTGGAGGCTGAGACAAGAGGGTTCCAGGTTCGAGGTTAGCCTTAGCAACTTAGCGAGGCCCTTGGCAACTTAGCAAGACCCTGTTTAAAAAATAAAAAGAGCTGGGAGTGTAGTTCAGTGATAGAGCACCCCTGGGTTCAATCCCTAGTACCACAAGAAAAAAAAAAAAGAAAAAGGGGGAAAATACAAAATGCAAATACAATATTGTTTATGATCCATTGGAACATTATTTCCCTGGTGTGAGCGCCATTAAACACAGCCTCAGAGCGCCTCAGGCAACGAGACACAGATGGCGCAGACCTCCTATTACAACCGCGATCGGAATTGAGGTCTGATCCGTTCACTGCCCTGCTGCTGGGGAAGTTTAATGATAGCGAGAGACGCTTAGTGGTTAATTTGTTTTGTCAGAATTGCGGTTCCCAAGGTCAGAAACGCGGCGGTCTAGGAGCCCGCAGAATCTGGCCAGTCACGTCGTGTGACAAATCCTGAGAACTGCTGACATCCCGCGAAGAAAGACCCTTTATATCAAGTTTTGTGTTCTATGGCCTAGTTCAAGGACAACTGGTGAAATGTTGGAGCCAGAAGCAGTCTTGGCACCCAGTGAGCAATATCCCTTCATATTAGAGTTGGAAAGTTGACTCCCAGAGACACGGGGACTTGTTAAGGCCCATCAGTCATTGGTACGTCAGAACCGGCTCTGCTGGGCACCTGCCATGCACCAGACACGGGTGCTCAGGACAGAGATGCAGGGGGAGCGGTGACAACCCCGTCCAGGAGTCCTTCTATGGGCCTTGCACGGAGCTGCTGGGTTCTGGAGGAGATGGCAGGCCGGGCAGGAGAGGGATCCAGGAAGGCCTCCTGGGGGTGGTAGCGCTTGACTCCCATGTAGCAGGACCAGGAGCAGGTGGGGGGATCCGCTGGCAGGTGGAGGTCGCAGCCTGTGCATGGAGGCATGATGCATTTAGGAAATTCTGATCAAGGCACCCGGAAGGTGACACAAAGAGAGGCAGCCAGGGTCCATCAGGCAGGACACTTTGCCCTCTCTGTGTCCTGGGGTAGTCCAATGGGCTGTACCCCTGGGTGCCAGCACCCTCCAGTGCCCAGTTAGGCTTGTCAGGTGGCTGCTGAAGCTCCAGAAGGCTGGGGGACAGGGGTGGATATTGTCCCCTGGTGGGCTGGCACTGGCCGCCTGCGTCCCTCCACCGAGGCCTAAGGGATTAGTGATTTCACCACTGTCTCCCAGGTGTAGTCACCCTTTGGGGCTCTGGCTGGAGACAGCTTCCAGCTCCTGCTGGCCACGGGGCGCTGACCTCTATGGATGCCCAGCCCCTGCCCAGGCCTCAGAACAGCCCCTCATCAAGCCCGTTCAGTACTCGGTCTGCACTGTGGTTGTTTCCCACCAGGAATCTCACTCATCCTGTCCCTGGCTCAGGTCCTGCCAGGAGACGTGAGCTGGAGGTTGGGGTGACCCTGCCCCTCAGCCCCTCCACCCACTACTCAACCCACACTGTGGCTTCTGCGCCCCTGCCACACAGGCTGACTGAGGCCTGCACCGTCCCTGGGTCCCAGCCTCCGTTCCTGCCCTCTCTCATCCACCCTGCCCTGCTCCTCCCTGACAAGGTCCAAACAGGCCCCACCACAGAGGCCTCTTCTCGGGGCACGGTGGCGCACGCTTGTAATCCCAGCACTTGGGAGGCTGAGACAGGAGGATCGCAGGTTCACAGCCAGCCTCCGCTACTTAGGCCCTCCGCAACTTAGTGAGACCCTGTTTCAAAATAAAGAATAAAAAATAGAGCTGGGGGTGTAGAATGCCCATAAGTTCAGCCCCCAGTCCTGGAAAAAAAAAACACTGAAGAGAGCAAAGAGTGCAGGAGAAAGGGTGGGAAGGACCCAGAGAGTCTCTCCTCCCCTCTTGTGAGGGAAGGCCCCTCCTGTTTGCCTCTCCTTAGCCAAGAGGCCCAGGCTCTGCTGCTCCTAGGCCCCTGCCAGATCTGTGCAGGTGTGGGTGCCAAGGTTGCGTCTCTGCCCTTCTTGGCTACCAAGGCACCCACTTTGCCTGAGGATCCCCAGGGAAAAGGGTCACTTGTCCGCATGAGGACAATGCCAAGCATCCCAGCGCCGACGCTTTTCCCAGGTGTTTGTGGATCTATGGAGACATACGGGCTCCCGCTTGTGTGCATTTATTTAAAGCAAGCGATTATTGTTGGTTATGCTGGGGCTGCACGGTCACATGACCCCCTACCCAGGAGGTTTCCGATCTAAGTAAAAGAGACAAAACAATTCAACAAAAGGAAAATACATCTCCTGTGAACAAAACACTGCTTTCAACCTCAGAGGGCGAGGTTATTGGCTTTTTCTCTTCGTATTCATTCTTTTTTGCCTGGAGGGTAAACTTCCCACGCTACCTGTGCGAACCCTTTAAATGCACAAGGCTGTGCAGAGTTCACGGTATTCATTTAAAATGGGACCTAGCGCTTTTGCATGGGAACGGCCCATGGGCTTCCTGCCTCCACAGTTTCCAGGGCAGCGGTGACAGGTGCAGGGCTCTGTGGAGTCAGTCCCTTCCTGGCTGTCCCACACCCACACCGCCCTTGCTGCTTGTTGCTGGAGGGAAGGAGGGAAGGCACCCCAGTCTTTGCCTTGGAAATTCCACCCTCCTAGAGTGTGCCTCTTCCCAGAAACCCACGCACACCTGCAGGACAGCACCAGTGTGCCACAACCCAGCCTGGCCAGGTTGTCAAGGTGATGGTCTGGAGTAGGAGGTGGGAGCCGGGCTTTCCATCCAGCATCCCCACCTGCCGCTTGCCCTTCTCCAGCTTCAAACAGCCTTCCTGGGATGGGGTGTTGTCCCAAGTCCTCTCTCTTCAGCCTCCTTCACTACTGAGCAAAACCTAGGCCCAGAGATCCCCCAGCAAGCTCCTGAGAAGTCTCCTTTATTCCCAAATAAACATCACAATGTCTGTGGACTGAACACATCGGCATGGTCCCTAAGACACTGTCCTTAAAATCATCAATAGTATTTGAAACTTGCTCTGGGCAAGAGACCACAGCAACAATGTTACGTGTAGCACAATATATGTTTATATTTGAGCCCTGGGGTGTTCTACCTCTGAACTACACCTCCAGCCCTATTTTATTTTTATTTTGTAAGAGGGTCTCCCTAAGTTGCTGAGGGCCTTGCTAAGTTGCTGAGGCTGGCCACGAACTTGTGATCCTCTTGTCTTAGCCTACCAAGTACTGGGATTGCAGGCATCTACCCTGCAATCTGCTCTACCATGCCTGGCTTGATGTTCTTACCCCTAGGCATCAGTCGGGGCTCTCCAGAGAACAGAACCAATAGGAGGCAGACGACGTGGATGCAGATTGGATCTGGATGCAGGGAGATGGACAAAAGGGGATTTCTTAGGAGAGGTGACCCCTGTGACTGTGTAGGTTAAGTCCCAGGAGAGGCTCTCTGAGAACTGGAGAGCCCGGGCACGGCGGGTATGCCTGCCTGCAGCTGGAGTCTGAGAACCTGGGGGCCACAGGTGTAAGTGCTGGGGCCAAAGGTCAGAGAGCCCGGGGTTCTGATGTCCCAGGGCAGGAGGAGAAGGGTGTCCGGCTTCAGGACATCCAGAGAGCAGCGCATCCTCCTTTCCTGGGCCTCGTTGCTGTGTCCAGGCTCTCAGCGGATTGGATGGAGCTGACCCGCTTTGGTGAGGGCTAATCTGCCTTAGTCCAGTGATTGAAATATCAGTCTCTCCTGGACACACCCTCACATCCACTCCCTCTCAGACACATCGCTGGCCACCCAGGTGAATAGGTCGACACCTCAAATGAACCACCACACTCCATCTTACAGACGGTAGACATGCCCTGGCCCGCAGCGTGGGTTGGAGAAGAATTTCCAAGACTAAGGATAGAAGTACAGACAGATTTTATTAAAAGCAAAGCATTTGTATTAGTGCTGGGGTGGCAGGCCCTGGATATAATCATGGCCCCCAATCCCCCAGGGAGAGCCACAAGACTGCTCCCACAAGACCGCCATGGCGGTGGGAGGCACCCTCGCTGCAGCCCTTTTGCGAGAGCCCGCTGCGTGTCCCTGGGTGTTTCTCTGCGTGGGGCCCTCACAGACACGATGGGGTTACAGAATGTCTATTGTAACACAGCTGGGTCCACAATAGGATCAGGACATGTCCTTGAAGCTGTAACGCAACAGGCGGGCTCCTCAGGGGCTGCAGTCAGAGCACTCTGCTCTCGGGGTGCCCCGAAGCCTTCCCCGGCCGCCTCCCAAGGTTAAGCAAGGCTCCACAGGAAACTGCATCTTGGAGGGGCTAGGCCACTTGCCCAGTTGGCACCCCAATAGGAGGCAGGTGGGTCCCTGAGGCCCACGCAGCCCTGCAGAGGCCTGCTGCTGCCCCTTCCCATCCTCGCTGAAGCCAGGCAGCATGAGGAAGGTGCCAGGCAAGACCTGTCAGGGTGGGACTTGGGCTTGTCTGGCTGGTGACTGGGCCCCAGGGGAAGAAAGAGGAAGGAACTGGCAGTGTCTCTCGTAGAGCTTGGTCCCCTGCCTGGCCTCATGAACTGGATTCTAAACTCACTGCTGACCGAGATGGGAGAGACGCTGGGTGCTTAAACTCCAGGGATCCCTGGCCCAAGCGGGGCTCTCTGATAAGCAGGTGAAAGGTCTAAGGTGAAGCGGGGAGGAGGGTTGCCCACCAATTCCAAGCCTCGTGCGCCTGTTCCCAGGTTTGGACGGCCTGGCCTCTCTGCCCCATGGAGCTGGGTCTTACTGTCTCAAGCAAAGGAAGCAAGGGTCACAGTCCCTGAGGAGTAGCCCCAGTGGTGCTGGACGGGGATGCCCTTGGGTGGGGCCACCTAACCGTCCTGTGGCTTCTCAGCTGGGGCCCGCAGGGCGGAAGCAAAGAAGAGTTAGAGGGGATGCCACCCGGTGTGGGTCAAGACTGAGCCTCTCTCTAGGGACGATGATAGTCAGTCGGGGACAATAGCGCAGGGCGGAAGGTCTGCAGGAGATGGAGAGAGTCAGAGACTCGGAGCCCCCTCCCAGGCTTGTGTGTGGCAGGGCGTGGACTCACAGGGACTCAGGCTTAGCCCCAGAAGACTGGGGGCTGGAGATGCAGCCCAGCCCACCTGCCCACCAGAGGGCCCTGCGGCTCCTGGGCTGTAGAGCTCTCAGATTCTCCACGGCCACTCTGCTGAGTTTTTCTTCTCTTTTTCTGTTTTGCGTAACTGAAAAACCCGGAGGAGAAGTGAGGATGCAGAGAGGAGGGGAAAGTCCTGGGAGCTGGATAGCAGGAAGGACCATCCGGCCAAGCGGAGAGCACGCCTCCAAATGTCTGGCTCTCCAAGCCCAAGGGCTGCGGTAGAACGAGCCTTTTCTTTCTGTGGTGGAATCAAGCATGCCCGAGCCTCAGGTCCTCCTGGCTGGGAGTGGAAAGGTTTTTGCAGCCTCCCAGGCCAGCCAGGAGAAACTCCGTGTGTGCCTAACTTCAGGCAGGGTCCGCGTGCTCATGGCTGACTGGTGCAAACACACAGTACGCACACGTGCACACGCAGGACAAAAGCGTCAGACTCCTGTCCAAAGGAGAATGCTCTGGGCGGGCGGCATGTGGAAGGGTTGTTCTTAAGCTCCATCAGTAGCTCACAATTACGCACTGAAATTAAAATCACCCTTCTTTTAATTTTATGTATTTGTTAATAAGTAGGAGGAAATATATTCCAAAAAAGTACAAGATGATTACAGCAAGAAAAAACATTTCCCCTCACCCCGCTTTTGTTGTTGTTGTTTCTGTTCTGAAACCAGCCAGTGCCCTGTTGCACCAGCATTGGTCTCGATGCTGTCCCCATGGGCTTCAGGGCGGGGTCTCCCAAGACCGTCCCACCTTAGCTGCCAACCCCATGTGGGGTTCCTGTGATCCCCTCAGTTCTGATAATTCACTAGACAACTCAGAGCTCAGGAAGGTGTACTTAGGTTAATGTGTGTGTGTGTGTGTGTGTGTTACTGGATATGGGGCCCAGGGGCATTCTACCTCTGAGCTACATCCCCAGCCCTATTTTATTTTGAAACAGGGTCTCACTAAGTTGCGGAGGGCCTGGCTAAATTGTTGAGGCTGGCCCTGAACCTGCGATCCTCCTGTCTCAACCTCCCACATACTGGGATTACAGGAGTGCGCCACTCCACCCCGCCAGGTTTACATTTTTAAAATCAAGGTTACACACTAGGACCAACCAGATGAAGAGACACTGGGGTAAGGTCTAGGAGGCCCCTCTCTCTCTGGGACCAGGATGTGCCCCTCCAGGCACACCATGTGTTCAACAGCCTGGAAGCCCACTTGCCTGTGGCCCAGAGCCTCTGCTGGCACCTCGTTCCACGGGCATGATTGGCTGAATGACTGACCCAGGGGACGACTCATCTCCAGACCCCACCTCTCCCTGGAGGTCCAAACATGGGGCTGAGAGCACCCGGCCCAAAGACCCCGGGCCAAATACATGACTGGATTTGTTAGTGACCACCCCTCCTGCAGTCATCGAGGGGCACTGAGTCACTCACTGTCGTGAACTACCAGGGCCACCATGAACAGTGAAACCGTCCCATCGCTTCGGAGTTTCTAAGGACTTAAGAGTCTCCCTCACAGGAACCAGGGACGAAGGCCAAACTCCTTGTGACACAGGAGTCCACAACATCAGGATTTCTTTTTTTTTTTTTTTTTTTTTGCGGTACAGGGGCGTTCTACCTCCGAGCTACACCCCCGGCCCTATTTTTTATGCTTTATTTTGAAACCGGGTCTCACAAAGTTTCGGAGGGCCTCACTAGGAAGAGAGAGAGAGAGAGAGACAGACAGACAGAGAGACAGAGACAGAGAGAGAGCTGAGGCTGGCCGCGAACCCGGATCCTCCAGTCTCTGCCTCCCAACGTACTGGGATTACAAGCGTGCGCCACCACGCCAGGCCTAACATCAGGATTTCTACCCAGAGGAGACGGGTCTGAACACCTCCCCAGAGAGTGGCACCACACCAGGCACACTGTCTGGAATCATTGTGTTTTTTTTTTTTTACTTAAAAACCTATTTTGGAAATTATCCCACTAAGTACATAAAGAAACTTCCCTTTCTACCAGGCGAGGTGGCTCACACCTGTTATCCCAGTACTTGGGAGATTGAGACAGGAAGATGCAGGTTCGAGGCCAAAGCCTGGTAACTTATTGAGACCTTGTTTCAAAATAAAAAAAGGGGTTCTGGGGGTATAGCTCAGAGGTAAACCCCCCCCCGGCTTCAATCTCCAGTCACACACACACACACACACACACACACACACACACACACACAGAGGAAATTCCCCTTTCCTTTTTCTGACATAGCAGTTTGTTGTACCATGAATCCATGCATTTTCTATGGAGGGCAGATCATTTCTGTCTCCGGCTGTTACAAACAGCGCTGCGGCGGCAAATGAGTTGACCCCGGTCACTTCATACCTGCGTAAACATGTGGGGACCGACTCCTCAAAGTAGAAACACTGACCCCCCCCAGTGTGTTTGTAGTGCAAACGATTACTTGGATAGGCTCGGATCGCCCCTTCAGGTGGTCCCATCTACACCCCACATCTGAGGCTGAGGTCTCCCACACCTTCCCTGACTCATGGTGTGACCAAACTTCTAACCTTTGCTTGTCTTTATTCAAATCCTTACTCAGTTTTCAATGAGGTTATTAGATTTTTGTTTTTTTTTGTTTTAATATACAGGGTCCAGGGTGTCTACAGGAATATCAGCCATCAAATTTATGTACCAGGGAAGAAGCCTGAAGAAGAACGGGACAAAAACCCCAAGGCACCAGTCTTCCTATTTTGAAGAGTTTTCCAGAAGTCTCACTTCTGCTTACATCTCAGTGGCCATATCAAGCCGCAAAGCAACGGAGAAATGGAACCTCGTAGCTAGGCGCATTTGCCGCCCTGACTAAAAATAAAGTTATATCACCAAACATAGAGACTAGTGTCCATAAGCAAATGACTACATCTCCCGGTCTCCATCAACATTCTCACTGCTGTGACTCAAAATACCTGATGACCACAACTTAGAGAAAGGAACATTTATTTGCTCACAGTTATGGAGATTTCAGAGCTTTCAGTTCATGTTAGGCTGGGTGAAGTCTGTGGAGCTCAGAGCATGGCAGCAGGAGACAGAGAAAGAACTCTGGCGGAGGACTCTGTTCTCATACCATGGAGGCTGGAAGCAGAGAGAGAAAGCGCAAGAGGAGGAGGGACATACAGTTCCCAAGGCCACACCCCCAGGGACCTTTCCTCAGCACCAATCCCCACCTCCAACATGGCGGCCTTGTCTACAGCAGGAGACCTGGGGGCCATTTTAAATCTACACCATGACACTTCCTTAGTTTCAGTTTCCTGTCTATAGAATGGGGATATGGAGGGAATTAAAGATGAGTATCCACATAACACGCACAGAAAGCTACCAACAAATAGAATAAAAGGGGATTATTTCTTAGGACCTTTTCTTTGAGCCCCGGTAACATGACATACCAGGAGTGGGGTCCTCAAAGAAGGTGACCAGAGGGCTAGGGGGATACACAGGGGAACCGAGCAAGCAAATGTTACAAGGACAATGAGAGCCAGCCTCTCGCCTGGAGAAGGGACCTTCGGATATTGAAGGGGGAAGGCTGGGGAGAAGCCTGAGGGGCCAGACTGGAGGTGTGGGTGTCCACTCATCCGTTCACTAATGCGTACCCACAGACATGGACACAGTCCTGGAGGTGCACGTGTGTGCTGGGGCAAGTGTGCCTGCGTGTTCCGGCACATACGTGTATCTCCTCATTCTGTACCCTGAGAGGCTGGGAGAAGTGACACCCCACGGTGACAAAGTAAGCACCCAGCTTGGTTTCCAAACATAATTTGTTCTGCACCAAAAGACACCAGGCAACAGGGTGTGGTGGCACACACATGATCACAGTACTTGGGAGGCTGAGACAGGAGGATTGCAGGTTCAAGGCCAGCGCACATTAACTTAGCGAGATGCTTTTCAAAATAAAAAACAAAGAAAGGGCTGGAGGTGTGTAGCTCAGAGATAAAATGCCCCTGGGTTCAGTACCCAGCACCAATCAATCATTTAATCAATCGAGATAAAATAGGGAATAGGGCACTGGGGGCGGGGACCAGCTTGCAGGCAGCCACACACCTGGAAGGGGCCCCAGGCCTTCGGTACCCAGCACCAATCAATCATTTAATCAATCGAAATAAAATAGGGAATGGGGCACTGGGGGCGGGGACCAGCTTGCAGGCAGCCACACACCTGGAAGGGGCCCCAGGCCCCACCTGCAGGGGCGGGTCCTGGGCGTGTCTCCAGGCCTCAGCGACAGCAGGGACCTTTGCATGCCATTTCCCTGCGGGTGTGCAGCAGAGGGGCAGGTGCAGGCACTGTGGGAAGGACATGGGGCCAGTGCTGCTGCCCATAGCCCTGCTGGTCCTGTTCCCCCTGCTGCTGGGGCCCACGCAGGCCCGCAGCTCCCAGGAGCCCTACGTGCTCTGCGGAGGTGAGTGTGCACCCTGCCTACCCCTCCCCCAACCCCTTTCCCTGTCGCCCTGGTCCTGGATACCCAGAGGAGAAGCCCTGCGTGGTCCCCACTCAGCATCTGACAGCAGGTTTCCCAGCCCAGAGCTGCCTGGTAGCTGTTTCAGCTTCGCACTGGGCTTCAACCCTCCCTCTGCCTGTCCTGGCTAGGGGACCTGGGGTCATGTCACCACTCCGAGCCTTATTTGGAGTGGACTTGGGCACTGGCTGAGCTGTGGGGTCAGAGGCGGGCACAGGACAGCCCCCGGGAGCCCTGATGGCCTCCCCGTGCACTGTTACGGGGCACCAGCAGCCGGTTGGGGTTGATTTGGAGACCTGCACTCAGGTGCTCTGGAGGTAAGCTACCCTTGGGACTTACAGCATCACCAGGTGGCTTAGTTGTTCAAGGACCAGAGGCATAACAGGCCTTTGGATCCCCAGTGACCCACAGCATCCTTAACAAAAGCCACAGAGAGTCAGGGGATCGGGAGAGGTGACAGGGACTAAGAATGATCGTCCCTGGGGTCGCCCGGCTGTGGTAGGGGACTGCACACTGAGGAAGAGGCAAGCCCCGGGACACAGGCGCATCTGGATGCTTCCGGTTGGCTGTGGGCTTGGCTGAGCCTTGGGTCTTGGTGCAGCTCTCTGCCGTCTGCTCTGCATGTCCGGGGTCCCCATGGAATGGCCCTTGGGTCTGGCTAGGGCCGGTCAGTCGGGCCGGTGTGAGCCCTGTCTAGGAAGCTGAGGCTGGCTTCCTTACTGTGCTGGCTCCCCAGCCTGGCTCGGGGACCAGGAGGGGACGGAGTGGCAGCAGGTGCAGATGCACCATGAGGACAAATGCACCCATGGGGACTGTTGGAACCCAGGGTCCCTCTGGGAGCCGGCAGAGCGGGGAATGGAGGGGAACAGAGCAGGCTGAGGAGGAGAGCTCAGGCTGGGATGGAGGGGTGAGCTGGGGCTCGTCCATCCTCTCACTCCTGATGTCAGCCAAGCCTTTCTCCCTCAGAGTCAGTCCCCACCCACCCACGCCTGCCATCAGTAGGCTCCCCTGAACAGAGGGAACCTGTACCCAGAACACACCCTAATTGTCCTGCCCTGTCCCAGTGCCTGACATCTCTGCTCTGAAAGCTCCTGCCCAGACACAAATGCACATCCCACCTGGGGCCCATCATCTCCCTGCCTTGACTCCAAGCCCCACGGGACCATGAGCCTGCACGCTCACCACTGTGCTCTGGGCTGCTCTAGTGGAGCCCGCAGCGGCATCTGATGAACACCTGTCAAATGGATGCATGAATGATCAAGGACTCAAAGAGGGCTCCGTGGGCGTGAGGCCAGAGGACCTGGGGCCAGAAGAATGCCCGAGCTGCAGGACCTCCAGGAGCCTCTGGTGAGCCTGGCCCGAGACCACCTGCAGCCCACAGTTGGGCCCTGCTCAAGTGTTCTGATTTCTGCACATCCTCAGGGGCATTCTACCTGAGAGCTACAGCCCCAGCCCTATTTTTTATTATTTTGAAACAGGGTCTCACTAAGTTGCGG
The DNA here is from genome assembly GCA_004027185.1 of Glis glis. Lineage (NCBI taxonomy): Eukaryota > Metazoa > Chordata > Mammalia > Rodentia > Gliridae > Glis > Glis glis. Next base: position 16,203 of record PVJS01006823.1, read on the forward strand.
AGGGCCTCACTAAGTAGCTGAGGCTTGGCTGCGAACCTGTGATCCTCCTGTCTCAGCCTCCCAAGTACTAGGATTACAAGCGTGCCCCACCACACCCGACTAATTTTTTAAATTTTGAAACAGGGTCCCATTAAGTTGCAGAGGGCCTCGCTAAGTTGCTGAGGCTGGCCACAAACCTGTGATCCTCCTGTCTCACCCTCCCAAATATTGGGATTACAGGTGTGTGCCACCACACCCGGTTTTTGTTTTGTTTGATAGTAGTCATTCTCCTACTAGTAAACTATGAGATGTGGGTTTTCGTTTCTTTTTAATTACATACAATACATAGAAATTGTGTGTGTGTGGGGGTGGGTACTGGGGATTGAACCCAGAGGCATTCTACCTTTGAACTACACCCCAGTCCTATTTTATTTATTTACTTATGGTACTGGGAATGAAACTCAGAGACATCCTACCTGTGAGCCAGCCCTCATTAAATGTTTTTGTTTTGAAGTAGGGTCTTGCTAGGTTGTTGAGTTTCGCTGCATTGCTGAGGCTGATCTCAAACCTGTGATCCTCCTTTCTCAGTCTCCCAAGTACTGCAATTACAGGCATGTGCCATCTTGCCCAGATATGTTTTTTTATTTTTTTATGGTACTAGGGAATGAACCCAGGTGCATTCTACCTCTGAACTACACCCTCAGCCCTATTTTTTATTCTTTTATTTTTAAACAGGGTCTCACTAAGTTGCGGAGGGCCTCACTAAGTAGCTGAGGCTGGCCGAGAACCCAGATCCTCGGGTCTCAGCCTCCCAAGTATTGGGATTACAAGCGTGCGCCACCACACCCGGCTTATTTTTTATTTTTTGAAACGGGGTCTTGCAAAGTTGCTGAGGACCTTGCTAAATTGCTGAGGCTAGTCTCAAACCTGTGATCTTCCTGTCTCAGTCTCCCAAGTACTGGGAATACAGGCATGAGCCACCATGCCTGGCTTAGAATTCTTTACCTTGTATTTTTCACTAACAGGGTCTTGGAGATCTTTCTCAACAGTCTTTGTGGATTTTTCAAGCTCAGTAGCAGTTCACATATCTAAAATTCAGTATATGACGGTTTGCATAGTCCTTAATTGACTTTATGTATTTTAAATTTTTGCCAATCTAAGTGAAAATAGTGGCTTAATTTCATTTTCTGTTTTTAAATTATGAATAAGATTGGATATATTTTCACCTAACTAGTGACTACTTGTTATTTCTTAATCTAAGAATAGCCTGTCTGTTCTCGTTTCTCTATTAGGCTGTTATTTTTTCCTTGATGTTTTATAAGAGCCTTTTGGGCAAAATTAGAGTAGCTTTTCCCATAGGCATTACAACTTTTCCATTTATCTTTTGAATTTGTCAATGGTAATTTTTCTCTATAAATTTTTAATGTAATATAACTTGTTAGTGTTTTTCTTTATGACGTTTTGGTTTCATCTCATGCTTATAAAGACTTAGGTGACTTAAGGATTACTTTTTTTAACCCAGGGTTGTTCTACCACTGAGCTACACTGCCAGCCCCCCTTTTTTTTATTTTGAAACAAGGTCTCACTAGGTTATCACATGCTTGAACCTGTGAGCCTTTTGTCTCAGCCTGCCACATAGTAGGCACTTGAAGAGTGCCTTTTAAAATAGTTTTGGTTCTACCTGGAATTAATTTCGGCATTAAGAGTTATGCCAGAAATTGGGGCTAATGAGTTGGACTTTGGCACATTATCTCTGCTCAGCATTCGCTTCTTACCATTACTGCTATTTTAAACAATATTATAATGAATTTCCATATGTATTAGGGTCTATTGCTGGACTCTGGTGCTGTTTAACCATTATCTATTTATCTATTTCTCAGTACCATATTATTTTTCTCATAATAGCTTTATTATATATACATGTGTCTATTTTTTTATGTTTGTTTGTTTGGTGCTGGGATTGGGCCTTATGCATGCTAAGCAAATACTCTGCCACTGAGCTATATCCCGGCCCCTGATTTATATTTTAATATATCACTTATTTTTTTATTAATTTTTAAATTATTTTTATTTTGAATTTTAATTTTTTATTAACTTTTAAATTATTTTTCAAAGGAGTATTTCTAAAAGTCCCATTATTAGTTTGATTGTGATCTCATTGAATACACATAGATTAATTTACAGAGAATTTATATCTTAACAATGTTTAGGCTTTCTATCTAAGGACATATTATTTTAATCTTTTCACCATCTCCCAGTAAAATTAAAAGTTTTCTTGATTCAGGTCCTGCATGTTCTTTTCCTTTTATTTTTTTTAGAGGAATATAAGAGGTTTACTTAGGAAAGTGGGGGTACAGATAAGAAAAGACTGTGATAAAGGGGTATGTTCCAGAAAAAGAATCTGGAATGCTCTGTTTCCAGAAGTAGAAAAGAGGCCTGTTTTTTCCTTTTATTTTTTAAATTTAAATTTTTATTTTTTGTGATACTGGGGATTGAGCCCAGGGGCATTCTACCTCCAAGCTACACCCCCAGCCCTATTTTATTTTTATTTTGAAATGGGGTCTTGCTAGGTTGATGAGAGTCTTACTACTTGTTGAGGCTATCCTCGAACCTGCAATCCTCCTGTCTCAGCCTCCCAAGTACTGGAATTACAAGCGTGTGTCACCACGCCCGGACTCTTTTTTCCTTTTAAATGCTCTGTATTTCAGAGGAGTTTCAGGTTCACATCAAGCTTGAGTAGCAGAGGCAGAGTTCACACATGTGCGGCTCCCCTGTCCCCCCAGTGGTCCATTTGTTAGTTGGTCACTCTGCACTGGTGCGTCGTTACCACTCAGAGCCGACATCTCACGTCAGGGCTCACGCGGGTGCTGCACACTGCACGGGGCTGGACGTATACAGACGACACGTGTCCACCATGCATCACGCACAGTGGTTTCACTGCTCTGAAACGATGGGTTTTATTTCTGGCTCGTGGATCCTGCTCGTGAAAGTGCGGTCTTTTCTTCCTCTGTGTTTTCTAGTTCATGCACAAATAGGAAACTTGCTATTTTTCCGTGTCAGCCTTGTGGCCAGCCGCCGCTGGCTTCTCAGTGTCCTGGCATCTCTTCAGTGGACTGTCTGCGTTCTCCACGCGCCACCCGCTAGCCACTGACATCATGCCCGTGCCTTCCCCTTCTGTTCTGCTTCCCCAGCAGCTCTTGTCCCACTCTGGTTTAGACCCCAGACTCTCACACCCTCACCCACCTGCTTCTGTGGGGCTCAGAGCTACTGGGGTCCCCAGGCTCACCCATCACCCATCTGCCAAGCCCTGTGCTTCCGCCATGTCCCGTGGCAAACTTGATTCTGTCCCAGCTGCTGCCCATAGAGGGTGTGAATATACATGAGCATGTGTGCAAAGTGTATGTGTGCGGTGTCGTGTATGCATTCTGTGTGTGTGCACATACATACATATGTGTGCGTATATGGATAGTTTCGGCAGGAGGTCTCCTGGGTACCCTGGTGTGTTGAATAACTCGTTCCTGTCTTCCCAGGCCTATTCTCTTTCTCTGAGTAATGGATCCCCTCTTGGGAGTCTGAGCATTCCCCAAACATATCCTTCTTGCGGGTGCATTTGGCAGATACTGGCCGCAAGGAGGCCCTGCCCCGGGCAGCCAAATCCTGGCCCCTCCCGCCTCCTCCCTGTGACGACCCCTGGTGCTCACCTGGGGCTTCCTTGGTGGGACTCTTTTCTGCTACACCCTCACCGCCCTTTCCTTTGGTCTGTGCGACTCCCTAGAGAGGAGGCAGAGCGGGAGTGTGGTATGTGGGCACTAGAGGCGCCAACTCTGCAGAAGGACCCGAACGTCCTTTTCCCACAGGAACGGTTCACCTGGCAGGTGCACCTCAGCAAGCCGTCACCTCCATGGCCCTCCTGCTCCTCCCGGGGACCCCAGCAACCCACAGAGTCCCCGCCCTCTCCTCTCTTCCCAGGGCTGCGGGCTGGCAGCAGAGTGGATTTCTGTCTGTGCTCGCCCCAGTCGCTCTGCAGAGGGCTCCCTCAGAGGTCTAGTTGTTGGCTGACCCGCCCGCGCGTCAGTCCTCAGCATGACGGCCTCCTCAGGCTATTGATTTAGTGACAACCACCCCTGCTAGGGATTGATCGAATGTTTTCATTACACTAAAAATGCTTTAACAAGTTCATCCGGAATTAAGCGACGGTAAGGATCTGCTCCGTTTGGATGGTTCCCCAAAGAAGGGGACTGTCTGGAGACTGGAGGTAGGAGCCACCCCAGGACGCTGTGCCCACAGCCTAGAGCCGTGGAGCCGCCTTTCTGGAAGAGTCTGGAGGGCTCAGGAGCTCTGTCCTGCCCGCTCCTTCCCAGTCAGGGCTTCTGGTTTAGAGACAAGTGTGGCGCCGAGATCTGAGACTCCTCTGTCCCGGCTTCTTCCCCCTCTCCTCGGGCAAACGTCCCTGAACGTCATCTCCCTGGAACTGTCTCAGCATCCGCCTCCCTGGCTTCCCTGCCTCTTCTGGCCCCAGGTCTTACACTATCACATAGACCTGTGTGAGCCCTGACTACTTTGGGCAAATTGCTTCAACTCCCCATGCCTGTGTGTAACGCATGGCAGCGGTACTCACTCGCGGGGACGTCGTGAGTATCCAGGGGGGTGGCCCCGTGAAGCCGGCCTTGCACTGGGAGCAGCCAGGTGAGATGCCTTTGGTCGGGATAGCAGGTGGAGTCCATCCAAGGAGGCAGCTGGGCTCTGCACAGATGCAGCGGCGGGCGGAGTCCTGGAGACACCAGGTTTTCAGTCTTGGGCGGCAGCTGTGTAGACAAGAAGCATGGTGGTGCTTGCCTTGAGTATGCAGCGGCGGCTGCACGAAGGAAGCACACCGTGGTGGCAGCTGTCATTGTCCCAAGTGGTGCCCAGCTCCCTGGGGCCATCATGCTGCTGTTCCTGAGCACCTGGATCGCATAATGGCTGGTTTTAACCAAGGAGGACCCCACGGACAGGAGCCAACACTGAAATAGCCTGCCCCGCCCCTCAGAAATGACTAGGTGATAACAGCCTGCTCTGTGCTTTTCCCCCAACTTTTCTTAATGTTGTCAACATATATATATATATATATATATATATATATATATATATATATATTATATTCCCAGTACATTACAAGGGTGGTGGTGCACCCTTGTAATCCTAGTATTTGGGAGGCTGAGACAGAAGGACGGCAGATTTACGGCCAGCCCCAGCAACTTAACGAGGCCTTCTGTAACTTACTGAGACCCTGTTTCAAAATAAAAAATAAAATAGGGCTGGGGATGTAGCTCAGAGATAGAACACCCCTGGGTTCAATCCCCAGTACCACAAAAAAAAAAAAAGAAAAAGAAACTTGGAACAAAAACTTTCAAGGAATCATCAAATGAGAGTTAGAGAAATAAAAAAGGGATTAAAAATGAGACTTAAAGGGTAAACTTGGGCTGATTGGATTTCTGGTTGCTGGGAGGTCGATCAGAGATCCTTTTTTCTTTGTTTGTTAGTATCAGAAATCTTTCCGCTGGGTATTCGTCCACATTTCTGACAGAGTAAATCACACGTCCTCCTCCTCCTCCTCCTCCATCTCTCCCTAGGCAGCATGACGCCATTACCCTGAGCATTGTCCTTAAGATGGTTAAGATTGGAGGTGAATGGATCATAGTGAAACTAGAACATTCCCTGGGAACCAGACCCTCCAGCACCAAATCCTCATCTCGCTTCTCTTTCTGAAAGAACGTGGAAGAGGCTCGCCTGCCGTGTGTGTTCTGAGCAGCCCGGGTTGCCCGTTCCATTTCAAAGCAGGATGTGTGAGCGTCTGTCCTTCCCATCCGTCCTCGCTTTGACTCGCAGCCAGAGCATCTTAAACTTGTGAAAATGAGTTCCTCTTTTCACAGCGGCTCTGATTTTAGACATGGAAAATATAATTTGGGTTAAAACTCAATGGGGAGTCCCTTCCTCGGATGGGTTGCCGTGGTGATGTGGTGAAGGGATGTGTGGCCTGCCGCTATTTGCTGAGCCTCGGGTCTGGCTTTGTCCGCACCAGCTGGCGGAGCCTCCTCTTCCCAGCCTCCCCCTCTCCCACCTGCTGCCTCCCTGAATCACTGCCCAGAGCTCTGACTATCACAGGGTAAGATGGTCCCGGGGCTCACAGCCGGGCATGTCCTTGCAAACACAGCCCTGACTTTGTTCAGCTAGAGCGGCCAAGCGATACGAAGGATGGGCGGGCCCTTGCTGGCCGTGGAAGTCAGCCTCTGCCAAACATGATGGCCTTCCCCTGCCAGAGCCCGCGCGGGCCAGGCCCCCGGACAACTGTGCTCAAGGGCAGTCAGGGGCAGTCGTCCTGGGCCTCTGGGAACATTTTCCTCACAAATAGAAGCTGACAGGCGAGGCAAGACTGGTTCACGTCTCCAGATGTAGTCTCTGAGGGCGCGAGACTGGGAGCCACCAACACATCCTGCAGCCTTCAGGGAGAGCCCAGAGTGTCGCACAGATGCCCAGCCAGAGCGGGTGTCGCTGTGGGGAGGAGGTGAGCGAGGCCACCTGCCCACCTGTGGACTCCTGGTATGTAGAAATCAACATGCCCTTAGCACTTGTTAGGGTCGAATTGTGCACCCCACGTTCACATGTTAAAGCTGTAACTTCCTTTGTGGCTGTTTCTGGAGATGGGGCCTTTAAAAATGTTGTTAAGCAGGGAGTGGTGGTACACACCTGTAATCTTAGTACTTGGGAGGCTGAGACAGGAGGATCACAGGTTTAAGGACAGCTTCAGCAAGTAGTGAGACTCTTGTCAACCTAGCGGGATCCTGTTTCAAAAAAAAATAATAAATAGGGCTGGGGGTGTAGCTTAGAGGTAGAATGCCCCTGGGTTCAATCCCCAGTACCACACACATACACAAAAAAAGTTGTTAGAGTAAAATGAAGTCTAATATGGCTGGTGTCCTAAGAAGAGGATTTCAGGACACTACATGATCAGAGCAGTGGCCATGTAAGGATAAGGGAGAAGACAGAGTCCACAAGCCAAGGAAAGAGGCCTCAGAGGAGCCAGACTGGACATTGTGACCTTAGCTATACAGCTCCCAGAACTGTGAGAACAAAACGTTTGTCATTTAGGCCCCTAGTCTGTGGTACTTGTTACAGCAGCACCAGGAAACTAATACATTGTCAAAGCCAATATAGGTTTCAGAAGCAAATAACATAACCTCTAATCAAAACGGCTTTGATGAGGAGGAGAAAATGGATTAAATCACACACATGAAGCCAGGAAGTAAAATGGCCCATGGTGGCCTCAGCAAGGTCATCGAAGCTCCAGCTTCTTCCATCTCCCCACCCTGCCCCGCTCGGCTTGTTGGAATGAATCCTCCACGTCCAGCTCTCACCTGCAGAGGACCGGTCTGTAGGCAGGAAGGAGGTGTTGAGATGTTCCCACGCATCTCTGCTTTGTAAAAGAGGGGAAAGCTGTCCAGAAGGCTGCCAACGGCCCTCTGTCCTCGTCCCATCACCATGACTACAGAGCACGCCCATCCCAATCAGCAGTTGGCAGGATGTGTGGACTCGCTGGGTGGGATGAATGGGGAAGAGGCCAGTTTCTCTGACACATGTGGATGCCGATGACTGGATCTGAGCAGCGCTTTATGAACAGAGAAGTAGCGATGGGACAGGAATGACAGTTGGTTGGCACCAGCAGGACCTGCCCCGCCCCTCCTCATTTACCTCCCAGGAGCTCTTGGGTTCATCGACTTCTCTGGACCTTCTGCACCACTACCATAATCCAAGCCATCTCCTGCCTGGACCGGCACAGTAGCCAGCCAACCAGCTTACCGACACACGCCCCGGTCCTCTCCCTCTGTTCTGGCCGCAGCCTCAGGATCTTTGAAAAATCCAAATCTCCTCACTTTCACCTTCCTGAAATACTGCACCGGTTCCACCTGGCCACTTCTGGCCGTGGCCTGCAGGGCTCCGCCTGGCCTGGCCCCCGCTGCCTCTGCAGCCCCAGACGTCACCCACGCCGCCCTCCCTCTTCTCTCCAGGGATCAGGGCTCCTGCTTTCTCTTGCCCCTCAGACTGGACTTACACTCTTTCACTACAGAAAGACGGTTCCGTCTGCTCCACCTGGCCAGTGCTGACTCTTGCGCAGGTCTGCTGGCTGCTTCCTAGGGGACTCCCCTGTCCTCTGACAAGGGACATCTGTCCTGTGTGACCCTTCCAAAACTCCCTGTTGAAAGCATCAGGGACCCCTCTTCTTCTAGGGCGCCCTGGGGGGCTCTTCTACAGGCCTTGCCCATGCTCAGGTGTGCAGCGCGGTGGCCTGGACCAGAGGGTCTGAGGTGGGTCCCCTGGTGGCTGGGCTGTGGCCACTGGCTTCTGCTCAACTCTGTCCCTTGTGGCTTCTCATGCTGTGGCCAGAGTCTTCCAAGAGGGTCAGGTGGGGCCGTGGCCTGAGCCGTAGTCCAGCCACATGTGCTGGCAAAATAGGTGGCCAGTTCAGCCAGACCCAGAGCTGTAGCAGGGGACAGCGCCTCCTGGTGGAAGGGTAGCCAAGAGCTGCAGGCATGTTTTCTAATCTGCAGGCAATCCCTGCTAGCCTCCTAAACCAGGGAACGCCTGCTTTCTGGAACTTGACAGGGCTGTGCTACCTGCAAACTCACCACTGTGTCTCTGGGACTCTGTGTAGCAGCGCTCAGAAGGGAATAGGTTCCTACCTATGTATTGAACGACCAAATGCAATACAGGTACACGCCAGGTAAACTAAACAAGCTGCTAAGAGCTGGGGCTGCAACACAGTGGTAGAGCGCTTACCTCGCAAGCAGGAACCCTGGACTCTGTCCCCAGCACCAACACCAAAAAAGGTAGCTATGCTGCAAGTGAGGACAACATTTGAGGCTAAATTATCCGTCTTTTGAGCATTGTAAACACCCTGACATGCACAGGTAGAAAAGTTAAATTATGGCACAGCTACTTGATGGGACATTATGTGACACTTTAAAAATGGTGGCAGTTGTGCACAAGTTGGGAAAATACTTACATAAAATTGAATAAGAAGCAGAGACCAAGAATGTGTGGCTGTCTAATGGTGACGTTCCACAGTCCACCGCGTTGTGTTCCTGCGGCCCTGCTCCTTGTGCCCGTGGCCCTGCTCCTTGTGCCCGTGGCCCTACTCCTTGTCCGGGAGCAGGTCGCTCTCTCCTGCTTGTCCTGGGAGCTTCAGCCTGGATGTACCCCTGGGCGGAGGCCTTCTCTGAGAGCCCCCTGTCCTGTGTTCCTCCACCTTCTCCGCTCCTGAGCTTGTCCCTGTGGGGCTGTGAACTCTGAAGGGGAGGGGTGAGTCTGACCCTTACTGTGTACTGGTCCCTGTGGGGACCAGTGTCCGTGGCCACTGTGCAGGTCACCACAAGGGTGTGGCTACAGCCACAGAAGCGTGTTCTCACGGGCCATAACTGAGGTGCATGCAGGCTGTGCTCGCGCAGGGCGGGGGCCTGGCATCGTCCCTTTCCTCTCTGGTGTCTGCTGCCGACCCCTGGCTGCCTCAGTCCACCCTCTGCGTCCCTGTGTGTCTTCACCTCTCCCCCCTCCATGTGTGTCTGTCTCTGTGGCTCTTCTCATAAGGACACCGGGGTTGGATTTAGGGACTGATTCCACCTACCAAGGCCTGATTTCCAAATATGGCCACATCCCCAGGGACGTGGGGTAGGAACTTCAACACATTGGCCATCACAGTGGGGAAGGGAAGGGGGATAGGAGGGAAGGAAAGATCTGCTCCATCTGGCCACGACGGAGCCCAGCTCCAACTCTGGAGACCAGCTCCATCCTGCCCGCAGAGCCCTGGACACCGCGGTCAGCACCTGGCCAGCAGCACACGTCTGTCCTGCCCTGGGACACTCCCACTTGAGATGTGACTGCTCCTGTGCCACCTGGTCCTGAAAAGACCTGGGACGCTGTGCACGGCTGGCATCCGGGCTGCTCCCATCTCAGAGCCAGGCTGTGTGCCACTGCGTCCCTCAGCGTAATCCTTAGCTGCCCCTTAGCACTGTCCCAGACCTGCCATGCTGTGGGAGGTCTAGTGACCAGAACTTTGCATTCACTATGCATCTGTGACAGGGCAGGTGCGGGGTTACCCTCAGGACGGCTGCTGGCCGGTCTCGCCACAGGGCCAGGGCCTCCTCTGTTTCCTACATAGGAGCCAGAACACGGCTAAGCAGGAGATGCATACCGGGCGGCGGGAATCACGTGGACACTTTGAACTGCCACCACTGTGGTGCCGGGGCCTGGCAGAGAAAGTTCTAGAACATGGCTAATTCTAGTAATAAGCCATGTTCTCTGAGGTACCAGAGAAAGGGGCCCTGCCCCCTCTTGCTGCTCAATGGTGTCTTCTCCAGAGAGGGGCAGAGAGGGGGGCAGGCAGCTCTGGCATTGGCTCTCTCTGGGCAGGGCAGTCCCACGACAGTGTTACCTCCTTGTGTGCAGATCTGGGGCCCAGCCCAGACACCGACGCAGTAGCTCAGAGCAGCAGCCCCAGGCCTGCACGGTTAGCAGATCCCCGGTGGTTCTGACTGTGGGCTGAGCTTGTGGCTAAAGGACTCTAGGGGAAGTTCTGCAGTCCTGTGCTCTCTGGGTGGTCCAGGGGTGGTCAGCTGCACCCGCCATGGGAGGCCGCGGGACCCTATGCACCCTGCAGGCTGTCCTCAGAGCTTCCTGTGTGGGTGCGAAGGTCCCCCCAGTCAGAGGCAAGCTCCCACGAGGGCGCGGGCTGTGACTTACACATGGGGGCTTCTGTGCCTCTACTTGAAAACCTGAATATAGCAGGTGTTGAAGCATTTGCAGATTCCGTAGCCTCTAGCATGACGTGTGAGTGAGGGGTAGGTGTGTAGCCACCAGGCCCGGTCTGCAGCGCCCGCCTGTTCCAGGTATGTAGATACACCTCCACTCCAGGTGGCCTGGGTGACATTGCCGCTGCAGGGTTGGGCCCTACACACTGGTAGCTCTTACTGGGTGGTCAGAGATGGCCCCAGACTAAATGGCGCCAGATAGCTGTAGAGCAAACCATTTTCTAAAATTTTCTGAGCCCCCCAGGGTATCAGAGAGTTGGCCTTGGCATCTCCCGATGTCAAGGAAATCTCTTTGGAAATCTCTTCCCGATTTCCAAATCCTCTTCCAAGAAAGGAAGAAGGAGTGAGGGAGAGCTGGAAGGAGCTGGCGGCCCGGCGGGGAGGGGGCTTGCCCTCTGGCAGCCTCGTGACCTGCCAGTGCCCCAGGAGGCTCCAGCTGCCGCCTGCGCTAATAAACCCTAAACTCCAGTGATTTAAGTGAAGATTTCAGATTAACATTTAAATTAATGCCGGACTAGAAATCTGGAGCCCAGGTCGCTGATGTGACTCCGTTAACTTGTTCTGTGACCTGGGGCAGAAATTTAAAATGATCTCTTCTCATAGAGCTGCCCCTCCGTGGGGAGGTCAGAGATGGCGGCACTGTGGCCCCCACCGCCCCGCCTTCGCGGACAGTGGAGACGTTCCCTTGACCATGAATGCGGGGCCTCACCTGAGGGGCAGAGCTTTCCTTGAAGGCCCCTTGCTGTCCTGGCTACAGGCTGGACGAGCCCCTGGGCTCCCTCCTCAGGACCTCAAGGCCAATTTATGGAAGCACCTGGGGGTCAATACCTGTAGAAGAGGGCAGAATCGGCCAGGAGATTGACGTGGGCCCTGGGTCAGCCACACGGACCCCACAGCGGCCGCCGGAGTGGTCCCACTGGCTCTGAATGGCCAGGCTTCCCATGCTGCCTTGGGAGTCCCTGGGAGTGGGCTGCCCCAGGACTGGAAGAGCCTTTGAGCACTGGACGAGTCCCTCCCCAGGGGGTGTGACAGTGCAACACCGTCGCCACCCTGCTTGGCATGCCCCCAGGACCCTGTCCCCTCCTCTGATGGTGCCCATGTCCTCATCTTGTCACCACCATCCCCCTTCTCAGGGCATGTGGGGATGCAGAATGACATGGTCATCGTCTCCCAGGAGCCCTGTCCTTCCATGCCTGCTGTGTGACTCCTGAAGCGGGGCTTAGAGGAAGGGAACACAGTATTAAAACAGGAGCCCAGCTGGGAGCGGTGGCGCATTCCTGTAATCCCAGTGCTTGGGAGGCTGAGACAGGACGATCTCAGGTTCGAGGCTAGCCTTGGCGACTTAGCAAGACGCTCAGCAACTTAGTGAGACCCGGTTTCAAAATAAAAAAATAAAAAGGGCTGGGAGTGTAGCTCAAAGATAGAATGCCTCTGGGTTCAATCTCCAACACCAACCAACCAACCAATAAATAAATGAATATATAGAATATGAACCCAGAAGGCTCCACGGCTGCACCCTCTGGCAAGCTCCATTCGACCTTAGCTGGCCAGGAGCACCCAACCCAACCACAGTGAAGCGAGCATGGAGGCTTGGGGGGAGCTGCCGGGCTGGAGTCAGGCCTGGGTCTGCTGACACAGAGAGTGGGGAGACACTGGGGGACACGGGGCTCCCGAGCTTGTCACCAGCCCCAGTCAGGGACACTGACCAGAGTCCAGAGGAGGCAGGGAAGGGACAGCAGAGATAGCAGCTGCACTTGGCACTTAGAGACCCACACACCCTCCCCTACACCGGGCGGCCTACGCCACGCCCAACAGGGTCTGAATCGGCGGCTCCTGGCAAGGCCCCGGCCTTGGCCTTCCCCGGCCTCTCTGTCCTCCGCTACCTAGGAGGAGGCCACAGCACATCCCAGAAGGTCTCCACCTGACGTCTCTCAGAGCGCCATGCTCCTGACAGCCTGAGATGAGCTCCAGCTGACATCCACGCTCCAGGAGTGGGGCCGAGGGCAAGCTGGCTCTTCAGGAAGGTTCTAGAATGCTTGGTTCTAGGACTGCGGGACAGGGCCCGCCTCACAGCGAGGAGATGGAGGGGGAGTGCTTGTGTCCAGGCCCGGTGGATGTGAGAATGGCATGGGCAGCACGTATGGCAAGTGCTGACCAGTCTCCCACGCCACTGACGACAGGCCCAGCAAAGCCTCCATGTCCTACTGACAATGGCCTTGGAGAGACAGGTGCTCTGCGGGAGCGTCAGGCCCCAGAGGGACCAGTGCCTCTCACTGGACTTGCCGCTCAGCGATAGTGAACCAGTGATCAATGGCGTTCCTGCCGATTCACGGTCACTTGGCTGTGAGAGGCAGGCTCGGACGGCAGCCCGGGCCTGTGGGACGCGAAAGCCTGAGCTCCGGCCTGTGTGCTCAGAGGGTGGCTCGGAACTGCTGCTATGGAAGTTCACTGGGCCACAGACACCAGGGAAGTCTTCCCTCCCTCCCAGTCACATCCTGGAGACGGTCGGGCTGGGGCCCATCACAGGGTCAAAGCGAGACACTGCTGAGGGTCATGGGAAGTGTCTACTCGGCCCTCTGTGCCAGCTCTCTCCATGGTCAGCACCCCCAACGGGCCCTGTGGTGCTGGCTTCTTGTCCACAGACAGGGCAAAGAGAGAAACTGAGTCAGTTTCTAGACCAGCAAAGAAGACTGGTACGGAGGAGCACTGAGTTCACGTTTCATTGTGAGGACTCAGCCCCGGGGCTGCACCTCCAGGGCCTCCAGCGGGATGGCCCCGTGCCTGGGAGGAAGGCAGAAGGGACTTTAGGGGCAAAAGCAGCTATGTATCCCATAAAAAAGTAAGTTTCAGAGGGTCCCTGTAGACTTCAAACCCTGTGGCAATTTTGTTCTGGTGGCTCGGGTACTTGGGTCTAACACAGCTGGGGGCTCAGGATGCTCGACAGACTGGGAGCACATGCGTCTTCACTCTTTAAAAATGACATGTTGCGGAGCCGGGTGTGGTGGCGCACACTTGTAATCCCAGTACTTGGGAGGCTGAGACAGGAGGATCCGGGTTCACAGCTAGCCTCAGCTACTTAGTGAGGCCCTCCACGACTTAGTGAGACACTGTTTCAAAATAAAGAATAAAAAAAATAGGGCTGGGGGTGTAGCTCAGAGGTAGAATGCCCCTGGGTTTAATCCCCAGTACCACAAAAAATAAAAATAAAAATGACATGTTGCAAATGCAAAAGTCAAACGCGGGCTTTTAAAAAACACAAAGTACAAAAGGGTATACAAAGAGAAGGAAGCTCAAGCCGATTATCTTTGAAAACTGCAGAGGGCAAGTCCCGTTGCACTGCGCTTGAGCTGGGTGCAGAGGCGTTCTCACCACCCCTCGGGGCTGCTTCCTCCGCTTGCCCGGCTCTCCTCCCCTGACCAAGCCATCTGTGTTGTTCAGCATGCAGGGCCCTGATGGATGAGGTGGAGTACGACGTCACCAAGGCGCGGCAGAAGAAGACCAAGGTGGGCTCCTTCCGAATCAATCCTGACGGGACGCAGGAGAGGAGAAAGGTAGCGGAAAAGAAATTATGTGCCAGTGTATAATTGCGGATATGGGCAATTACCAACCATTTATCCAAACAGCAGTTGGTCTTAATCTTCCAACCTTTCTCTTGTTCAGGGTATCAGCTCTAAATTGCTTCTGAGTCCTGAGGGACCCAAAGTAATCTTTAAGCTTGAAATTGAAGTATCTCTCTCAGCACCTAAATTTTGTGTCTTGTCGAGTTGGAAGACATTTCAGCTCCGTTGTTCATCAGAATAAAAAATAGTGCTTCCATGGCTCTTGGGCCAGACCAGCAGGGGGCCCAGGAGGTGAAGGGCCGGCGCTGGAGGGCCCAGCACCCGCCTTCCTTCGAGATGTGCAGATTTCCAGTGGGGGTGCAGGATGCAAGACCCGCTTCCTGGGACAGGCTTGGATAGTTAGCCCAGGGGAGAGATGGAATGCTCCTGCTCAAAAACAAGTCCAGGGGGGCTCGCCCCAAGATCTGATGTGGTGGGGGCCACTGTAACCGAGGGGTCCAAGAAGCCAGGTGGGGCTTGCAGGTGGATCCTCCCTGCTGCAGATGCGGGCTCCTCCCTCCAGAACATTTTAGAGGACACCTTCCCCTCGGCCAGGTGACAAGTTCCTAGAACACGCAAGCCCGTTTCAATGCCAGTCCAAGAGACGCAGCGTGAGGAAAGCCCATCGCAGTCCTGCGGCCCACACCAAGCTCAACGGGCCTGGCGTTGGAGTCTCGCTGTTTTCTTCTGTCCTCCTGCACGCACCCAGTGTTAGAGCAATGTGGACAGGTGCTGTCCGTGGTCCTGCGACGGCATCCCTGCCAGAGAGGATGGGAGGAGGGTGGAGGAAGACCCGTGGGGCCTGCCGTGGAGTGTTGCATGGCGGGGACGGACAAAGATCCCTTATGGAATGCATAATTTGGCCAAGTATGGATGAGGGAGGAATTTCCATCCACACGAGAGTGGGAAATGCAGAGGTCTCTCTGGGACCCATTGCCCCAAAGATCCGTATGAGGACAGGCCCTTAGAGAGGTGTCTCTCTGAGGACTTCACCAGAGGACCTGGGGCAGGCCCTCTGGCCATTGCATCCAGGAATCCCAAGGTCCTGTGTGAACATCAGAATACAGGACACATCCTTCCACCTCTGGGAAGAGCGCTGGTGCCTGACACTGGAGGAGGCTGATTCCTACTGTCAAGTGTGGCCAGGAAAGGGGTGTGTGCACGTGCGCACTGGCCGGCAGAACCTGCAAACAAACAGGGCCTGTGTCTCAGTAACTTGCATGTGGGCTGTGGGATCCATCGGTGGTGCATCTAGACAGAGAGAAAGAAGGAGTCTCTCTCTCTCAGGGGTAAAAAGGCAAAAGGGGCAACCAAGTAGAGCAAAGGAGATGAACACAGTCACAGGGAGGGGGAGGGGCGGGGACTCTGCGGGAGCCACCATGCCACAGCCTTTAAACACTTTCTAACCCTGACCATGACCCTGCAAGATGCCTATTTCCTGTGTCACTGTTGAGAACACAGAGAATTGGGTTCAGGGGCCTCTGGGGAGGGGAGGGCGGGGCAGGGATCTGCGGGTGTGGACCTGTGCTTTTCCTCCTCCTGGCTCGCCAGTGCATCCTGGGTGACCTGGCCCAGCACTCCACACTTAGGTGTCCTGAGCCTCCCTAGGGTGTTTGATCCTAGAGGAGGTCTAGGTTTACCCGGAGAAGCCCCATTGTCTTTAGGATGTTCCGGTTTGACATGATCAAGTCAAAATGACTTTCCCAATGTGTCAGAAAGAGCCAGTCTGCAAAGTCCCTTGAAAGCTATCACTGCTGCCTCAGAGTCACGCGGGCTCTCGAAGTCACAGCACTAGGAGCTGGGCCGCTCTGAGCAACCCTTCCCTGGACGATGCAGCCCAGCCCAGCTTCCCACAGCAACCTCCTCTGTGCGGAGTACCCCGCACTCTGTGGACCTGCAGTGTGTAGGGCCACGTTGCCAGAGAACCTGTCTTTAAAGTCCCATTTGGGAACAGGGTGGCCTTGTGTTGGGCTGTTGGTCGCAGAGCAATTGCCATGGCTTTGTGCTCTGTAGAACTCCCCCACTCTCCCGGGGAACAACTAGACACTCTCCCGTCCCTCCCGCTCACATTCTTCTCTCTGTGGCCTCGAACCCTGGGGTACTTTCTTCAGTGGCAGCGACTTGGCCAACTTGGAGTGCAGGGGCCCTGCGGTGCAAGGCCAGAGCCTTCAGCTTAGCTCGCCCGCCTGCCCTGCTTGGACGGGGGCCAGGCGGCGCTGCCAGGGTCCATGCAAAGGCATCTCTCCTTCCTTCTGCCCTGCAGCAAGGCTTGGCACTCAGCAAAGAACAAAAGAAGGTGCATAGCAGTGTGCCCAGTGACAAGGGAGTTGGGGCGGACACCATCTGCCTGCTCCTGGGGCTTGGCTGCCCACGGGGTGACCTGGCACCCACACGCCATGCTCAAAGTGGAGGGAGCTGGTACCCAGGGTTCTTGGAGAGCCTGCTCCTCCTGGGGGAGGGGAAGGAGAGTCCTGGAGCAGGGGGCAGCGGGACACGTGGGATGAGTTGGCCTCTCAAGGAAGTGTGGACAACGGCCGTGCACAGTGGCCCACGTCCACACAGGGCCATTCACTACTATGTATTCTGGGGACACAGGTGGGCAGGAGGCTGTGTGAGTGGTCGGCTTTCCCAGGACCAGGGCTCCCTTGGTTAGAAGAGGATATGAAGGAGGCTGCTCTCCCTGCGAGGACGGGACAGGCAGCCCCAGATGAGGAGCAGGAGGACCGGCGCCCTTGGGCCGAGGGTCCTGCTCATGCAGCAGGTCGGCGTCTCCCATGCTGAAGCAGCCCTGGGATCCGGAGCCCTGTGCCCCCTCACTCTCTCTCGGGAGTGCCCCACGAGCTTCCCTGCCTTCTTCTCACAGACCCTCTCTCTGGCTCCCCCCCACACACTCTGCGCATTTTGCCACTGACAGCATTTGTGGCTCGTGGAGAAATCCCCCCCGTCCTGTGGCTGTGGCTGTTCATGACTCCTCTCCCATGGGTCCTGCTGGCAAAGCCCCAGCCGTCAGTCAAGAATCCTGGGCTCCCACAGGGCTCAAAGACCCGTGGAAGTGCAGTGGGTGACCTGCCCAGGGCCCCTCCTGCCTGTCCCATTCCTGGACCGGGCATGGCCTTCGGCTTAGCTGCTCCTCCTTGCCCCTCCCTGGCTCTGGGCTGTGTGCTTTCAACTTGTCCTGGGCTTTCTTCCCTCTGCTCCTAATGCTCGTGAGCTAGGACTTCCCCGATCATGGCGGTCACTGGCAGACCCCTAGGTCCTGGTGGGGGGCCTGGCCACCCATGGGAGGGAGCAGGCCCTTGGAGCACTCTGTAGGGTCAGGGCAGGATGGGTCAGCTCCCTTCCTGAGTTCCAGCAACTTCCAAATGCCTGGACCCATCTCTTGCCCAGCCAGCTTCTCTAGCTTAGCTGAAGGGGACACCCTGCCTCTGGGAGCCCTAGGAAAGTGGTTCCTGGGGACTCCTCAGCCAGGGGGCACTCTGAGATGTGTCCTGCACCTGCTTCTCGGGCGTCCCTGGTGGAATTAAACTCAGTCGCCCCCAGAGGCAGTCACTTGAAAATGCAGCCTTCATGGGCTGCTTCCTGGGGGTCTTCCCCTTCCCTCCATGTTTCCAGAAACTCCCAAGTAACCGGCCCTGGGAGCAGCCCCTGAGACTGCAAAAGGCCCTGCTGGTGGCGTCCCCTCTGTGAGCGGTGTCCACCTGGCGTGGTTTCCACCCTGTCTAAGTTGCGGAGCTTAGTAGGAGGCAGGTGGCTCCTGGGAGAGACGCTGAGATGTGACTGCTCAGTATCTGACCTTGGCCCGGAAAGCATCTGTGGGCAAGTCCCCGCTCCTGGAGGCACCACCAGGCAGGACCCCGACAGTTGCTACACACCCAGTGAACTTGGGGGGCTGGGGAGTCTCAAAGCCAGGCCCAGCAGCTTCCTCCCCTGACCTGAGCCAACCCTCTGACCCAGCTAGAAGGGTGGAAGGAGGGGTGGTGTGGCACTGGGAATTATTAGAAAATAAGTCTCATTTATTTTAATTGACAGCATTCTCAAGATAGCTCAGAGGTCTTCAGTGTTAGTGAGTCTGTAGGACAGCCTATATGGACAGAGTTGACGGACCAGTGGCTATTTGGCCATATACTACGTGCGGCGCCCTCCATCCCTCAGACTCATTGCCTGGCGCGTTGGAAACAGCCTCCTTGCCGAGGGTTTTAGTGCTGCTTTCCTGAAAAGGAGAAATTAAATTCGCACGCAGCCGCACTCTTTTGATGTTGTTTTATGACATGCAAGTACCTGTTCCTCCGCCTGCGAAGATTCTCCACAGTGGAGCATGCGGGGTTCTGCAGGCACCTTGAAGTCAGGTTCAGAGAGCTGTCTCCTCAGGCCCCTGGGGGTTGGTGACAGCAAGACTACTCCTGCTGGCTGCGTTCAGAGGGGACGCTCCCACCTGACATGTCCCCTGTGTCCTTATAAAGCCTTATCTGTTCAATGACACACAGCCAGCACTGCAGCATCCGGTGACTTCTCTGTTTTTTCTTTTTTTAACAAGTAGAATTCATAGCAGTTTTAGTAAAACGCAGCTAATGGCACAGCACGAGGCCACGTGGAGGCAGATTGCTCCACGTATCAGGCAAGTCTGATTCTGTCTCTCCCACGACTGCGAGAGCCGGACCTCTGCACGCGGGGTAAAAGAGTCGCCGTTGTCAGGTGGGACGAGGCTGAGTCGAACTGGGCTCACGTTTGCTCCTGTCCATAGGAGGCCTGAGCTCTGGTGCCGGATACAGGGTCACCAGTCGCTGTGCCTGTTACCCAGCTAGCCCAGGATGTTTTCCTAGCCCAGGGCAGTAGGTGCCAAGCAAAGTGTGAAGGAACCAGGTCACGTTCTCCGTAAAACTTGAGAAGTTGCAACAGAGAGAGAGTACCACCAGCCAACAGCAGCGGAGGTGAGGGCAATGTCTCCTTTAGAGGACCACCTCGCACCCTTTAAAACGATGAGCTGGGGGATACACCGGCCCCTTCACTTAGCTTCACTTTAGAAATGCAGAAGAGGGGCTCAGGGAGCACTTGCGACTCTGTTTTGACAAACTGGCATTAATTTAATTCGCGAAGTCAATCAATCCAAATGTCGTTTGCTATTTCTGGGGTTACTCAGCCTGGCATGTGCTGTGGAACAACAGAATCCCATGGCAGGCACCCAGGAGTTGCACAGTGCACGGCCCACACGACTGTACATGGACCCTGCTTGCTGACAAAACGAGAGAGGCAGGTCATGGTCACAGGCAGGAGGCGGAGGGGGATTCGGTCCTTCAGGAATTTTGCCATCCATTAAGTGGTCTATAGGTCAGTCTAGTGGGTGGTACCAACATTTTACATAAAATATCAGAGTGCACTCCATAGAAAACAAAAATATTGTTTCTTGACACTTTTTATCATGGGTTGTAATGCAAAAATTAGGGCATGTCCAAAGCCACCAGAGCAGGCATCTGTCCCCAGCATGGGACATCAGCCTAAAGATACTTCATCTGAAAAGATTATTAATAACCAAACAATTGCACAACACTTCCTGACTGCTTATGCAGAAAGGTTGGGTCTTCCCCTCTGAGTCCAGATATTATGTCAGGAATGGCTTTGGGTTTTGTGGTCTATACTCTATACAGACCACGGAATCCAGGCTGGGGGACCACAGGCCTGACCTGCCCTGGGTGCTTCCTAATTGTGCACTGTGGTGCAGTTTCTGTGAGGTGACAAGCCAGGCCTCGGGGTGGTGTAGACACGCAGAGAATCGCTTCCCCACTGGGGTCTGCACTCCAATCCAGAGACCCCAGCAAGACAAGTCTGAATATCAGAGGGTCACAGCAGGTCCTGTGACGTGGCCCTAAGGTGACAGGGGTAGGAGAGTGCAGTGGACAGCAATGTTAAGAGGAAGAGGGGACAGCTGCCGGCGTGTACCTCCTTCCTTCCTTCCTTCCTTCCTTCCTTCCTTCCTTCCTTCCTTCCTTCCTTCTTGTACTAGGGATTGAGCCCAGGTGCAATCTATCTCCAAGCTATACCCCCAGCCTTATTTTAGTTTTCTGGAACAGGGTCTCACTAAGTTGCTTCCCTAAGTTGCTGAGGCTGGCCTTGAACCTGCGATCCTCTTGTCTCAGTCTCCCAAGTACTGCGATTATAAGCATGTGCCACCAGGCCCGGCTATTATGTTCCTTTTCTAACAAGTGGGAAATGTGCCTGGCAGCCACATCGGGTCCCCAACCCCCACCCTCATGGTGGGAAAGCCTCCGCCCACGGCCAGGCCATCCACACTGGGGCAGTGAGCCGCCCTGACCCACTGGGAGCCATCTGTCCTGAGCACACGGTGCCTCGGGGCGGGGAGGGGAGGAGGGCTCCAGGTCCACTTGCCCCAGTCGGTGTCAAACTTGGCAAGTGTGGGGAGCTCCAGAGACCCCAAGGTCCACAGGCCGGAGTTTCTAGGGAATGACACAGTCTGAAAATGTGGTTGACAGTTCACATCCTTCCTTGAGGAAGGGACAGTGTGCGGAGGGAGCGCAGCAGGAGTTCCGGGGACCCACCCTGCCCTGTGGTGCCCTGAAGTAAAGTTACACCCACGGGGACCTGGGAATTGTCACGGGAAAAAGCCAGAAGTGTTTTCCTGGTATTAAGTGCCAAGAAGAGGTCACTGGCCATTTTGTACACACCACCCTTGTGTGTGTCTCTTCATCTGGAAAATTCTCAGAGCACGCATGACAGTGTTGATAGTCGCTCTCAGGGATGATTTCTACATTTCTTTTTTTCATCTTTTAATTTTTCTCTATAATAAACACATCATTTCTTATGTCATTTAAAAACACAAAGTTTTTAGGTGGTTTTTGTTTTTGTTTTGAAATCGAAAGAACTCTGTGTCATTGTAGCATGCTCTCAGTGAATAAGATGGAAAGCCACAGGATTTTCTTTGTACAAAGTGCGGGGGGTCTTGACTGGTCCCTACCGGCCTTCAGGAGGCGGGAGCTAGTCTCTTCCTGCTGCTTCTTGTCCTTCAGTCCTGGGGAGAAGGGCTGGGCGCTGGCTTTCACCCTCACCTGGGGGCTACTCTCTCTTCCTGCCCTGACTCTTACTGGCCAAGGACCTCAGGCTGGTCTCGACTCCCTCAGCCACCCATAGGAGACGCGCAGACGCTGGAACACACAGGAGCAAACAGCTCCCTCCTCTACTCAGAGGTTTCATCTCTTTCCTCTCAAAGAAGATGGAAGGAAGGAAGGAAGGAAGGAAGGAAGGAAGGAAGGAAGGAAGCTGTGAACAAGCTGGTTTCCAAGATCATGAAACTTGGGTTATATACGATTTTTAGTTTTAATTTGTTTAGTGGCTCTTACGGTGCATTGTTTCTATTTTATTTCTTGACTTTATTGGAAGGAGAAGCAGGACTCGGACTTGCCTGTAGGATGCTGGCCTCCCTCTGCGGCGTGTACCTGCCGGGCAAGGCTAATGGCTGAGCCCCTCGGATGGCACTGTTGGCCCACAGTGGGAGCTGACTTC
Source organism: Glis glis (assembly GCA_004027185.1). Lineage (NCBI taxonomy): Eukaryota > Metazoa > Chordata > Mammalia > Rodentia > Gliridae > Glis > Glis glis. The sequence goes on from PVJS01006823.1 coordinate 38,134, forward strand.
TACCCCGTCACAGTCCTGCAGGGGCCGCGGCTGCAGCCCCATCACCTTCCGATCTCCACGCCTGTCCCTTTCTGCTCCCAGCAGGGGTGACCTCGGAGGTGCCCAGCCCCTGCCACCAGTGCAGTTGGCCACATTCCACGCTAGGACAGGAGCTGGTGAGGCAAGATGGTGCCCCTGCAGCCAGCCCACTTCCTGGCTCAGCCTCATTCTGGAAGGCCTTAAGCCTCCGGACAGGCCAGCACAGGGACCAAACCTGGGGGCAGCAGTGAGGGTTTGCATCAGGTGTGTGTCTGCGTGTGCCAGAGTATGTGTGTGTGAGCTCATATGTGTGCATTGCTGGTGTGTGCATGTGTCTGTGCGTGCCCAACACAAACACAGGAGCTCCAAGTTGTCTGTCTCAGGGCAGAGAGGAGGGGAACACGGTCACTGTCTGATGGTGAGGCCTGGGTGGGTATCAAAGGGGGCACCTTAGGTGGTCAGGAAGCTGCTGCACCCCAGGGGCTGGGGAAGGGGAAGGCGCTGCCTGCCTGGGCAGAGCACACACAGTGAGATCCCTGGGCAGGGGTCGGGAACTTGTGCTCTTCCTGGCGGGTCCAGTAGGGGGCCCTTTCCCCCAGGGCTTCCCCTCCTCCAGGCCACATCCGCAAGGGGTTAAAGACCCCTCCCCCTCCCCAGACCACAGGGATTAGAAACTCGCCAGTCCCCAGGGGCCAGGAGAGGAGGGTGACACCAAATTAAAAGGGAAAGAGATTATTTTTAATCCTCCCAGTGGTGTTGAAACAATGAAGGGAGCCCCAAGCTGCTGAAAGTTTGTCCCGTCAGATGGAAGCGTGAGGAAGAGCTTTTGCCACTGGGAGCAGGTAATTACAAACTGCACATTTTTCTCCTCTCAATAAGAAAATCGCCTTAATCCTACAGATATTGCTCTCGGGTCAAAGGTGCTCAGATTTTCCTCCTGCCTGGCATTGTGGGCGGGTGCAATTCCAAGCTGGTATCAGCTTCGGCCTCTCAGGGGGTTCAGAGGGGACGAGGATTGAGGAGGCTGGGAAGGTTGGTGTGAGGGAGTCCAGGGCCGGCGGGCGCTGGCTGACAGTCGCTGGCTTGGTAGTAACACTGCAGGGCTCTCCTCTCTGGGGACCTCTCCACCTGCTGTCAGTGTGGGGTTTTGCCGACCTTTCCTGCCCCTTCCCCTGGGCATATGTGTACAGCAAGCAAACAGTAACTTGGCTTTGAGAATCATCCTGAAAATGGCCCAAATGTTCTCGTCTCCCCCTTCCTTCCCTCTCTGAGGAATGGGCGCACTCCAAGACTGAATGCCAAGGCAGGCTCCTTTGTTCACCAGCTCAAGATGCCAGGCCCTGAACCCTTCCCTCCATGCACCTGGCCCTTCCCTTCCTCTCCGTGCAGAGAAGGCGGCTGGGGGCTGGAGGAGAGGAGCCCGTGCACGCTGTCTGGGGCTTCCCGGGTCGGGCAGAGCCACACGGAGAACCTGCTTCTGCAGCTCCCTGTGCTGTGTGTGTTCTGTGGTTTCTTCTTAGTTACTCTAGCTGCAGGGGGCGATTCTCCAGAGATGTCCAGAGAGTCCGCCTGTAAGTGAGAACCCAGAAGGCAGGCTGCCCGGAGAAAAGTGATTTCCCACCTCACGTGTGAGCCGGACTTTGCTTCTGACATTTCCCACGCACTTTGAACCCCCACAGCCAGGAGGCAGGAGGCACTCGTCAGTTGCCAGACTGAACTTGGTTAGCACGACAGCCTCTCTGTTTTATCATGTGGGATGGCTTCCTGGAGGTATTGTGGGGTTTTAAAAATTCAAATTATTTTCAGTTGCGTTTGATTGAAAAAAAAATTTTTTTCCAGCAACATTGTTGAGGAGGAGGTAGATGCCATAGAAGTCTGCATCACCAGGAGTCCTAGGTCTGAGATGGAGTGCACCATCCAAAAACACTTTAGCAGATGGTGGCTCAGAGTGAGACGCAGAGCCTGTGTGCTCCCACCCTAGACCCAGCCCTCTTCTGCAAGGGGAATAGATGGAGCTTGCTTGGCTACTGATCAGCTCTAAAAACAACTGTCTGAATTTTCAGAACCAACTTTTTTCTCTCTAGGTTTTAGTTTTACTCAGAGAGTATCCCAGCAGACATGGATCTAAGAGGAATCCTATTTCACATTTTTTTTTTTTTTTGCGGTACTGGGGATTGAACCCAGGGGCATTCTACCTCTGGGCTACACCCCCAGCCCTATTTTTTATTCTTTATTTTGAAACAGGGTCTCACTAAGTTGCGGAGGGCCTCACTAAGTAGCTGAGGCTGGTTGCGAACCCGAATCCTCCTGTGTCAGCCTCCCAAGTACTGGGATTACAAGTGTGTGCCACCACGCCCGGCTCTATTTGACATTTTGAACAGAGGTTCACGCATATTTTTTTATGCCATCTGGCTGTCTAGAATCCAGGCTATTCTGGTTCCTGCACGAGACACGCATGGAGTTAGGATAAGTTGCAGCGAGGAGGTGGACATTCTCATGAGGTCTCTGCTGCTGCTGCTGCTTTTGGACCCTGTGGGTTCTGGTGGTCACAGGCTCAAGGCCCTCCGCGATGAAGGAGGACAATGGTCTCCCCAGCCGAGGCCCTTCCTTGGCCTGCCCCCGCTCCCTGCAGACCCTCGCCCTTCAGCCTGCCATTCTTGCCCGGATTCCCTCTTTGCTCTCTGCCCTTTGATTGTGCACAGCTGAAAGGAGGAGAGCTCCCAAAGGGTCAACAGAGCAGCTCTTAGGAAACAGAAATACAAATAAGGAATTATCCCCTCTCTCGATGCTGACTCTGTGCACTCCGCAGCCCCCATCTGACGGGGAAGTACAGCATCCTGAACTGCGGCCCAGAGGAAGGGAAGGACGTGATTAAGGCGGCCAGATAAAAATCAGGCCATCCAGCAAGCTTTGACAGCCACCAGCATCAGACAGCTCGCCAGCAAGCCCTTGGTCTAAGATTGAGGGCCTTGTGTGCTGACCAAACATTTTTTTAAACTTCCAAATTGCTTATCTAACCCTCCTGAGTTTAAACGTCATGACTAGTCTAATTGCCTACATGTTCAGTCACACAATTTTTGGGGGGGGGGAGTTCTTGAATTTAGCTTACTATCAAGTAACAGAGCCTCATGCCCAAAATGGACCCGGTTCCTTGAATCTTTATTTTTTTTAAATATAAACATTCAGCCTAGAAGATAGGGAAAATTCATTGTCAAGAATTCTGGCAGAGGATGTGACCAATTTTTTTTCCCTTTAAGAGAGGCTGTCTAGAAGGAGAAGCGCATTGACAAGGGAGGGAGAGTGGCTGGCCACGGCAGCTGCACTGTGGTCCGGTCGGCAAAGGTCTGTGGGATGTGGGCGCGCACACCTGAGGGGACTGTGCACACTCTGTGCGGGATGGGCAGGTGGTGCTGGGCTGGGCGTGTGAGCTGAGGGTGTCAGGATGCGGGCAGGCTATGCAGAGCCGGATCAGGGACCCTGGGCTTGCAGAGCACAGAGCCTTCGTCCCATTGGACTCCCCGGCGCACACATCTCCACCTTTGGGACCAGGGTCTAGGCCCGTGGTTCTCAACAGGGACAGTTGAGCTCCCCACAGGACTTGGGGCAGTGGCTGGAGGGACAGAGGCTATGAGCACCTCATGGGCCGAGGCAGGGATGCTGCTCAGTGTCCCCAGTGCACAGGGCAGCCCCACCACAGGGACTTAGTGATGCTCACCGCCAGTCATGCGGAGGCTCGAGAAGCCCTGACCCGTGGGGATCAGCAGCTTTCCTCCTGAGGACCAAAGCTCCGGCGCCTGGAGGACAGGGCGGCTGGCGGCGTATGAAGAGCAGCCGGCTGGGCTGCATCTCCATTCTTGCTGCCAGCATTCGACCTCGACTGTAGTTAGATCCAACTTGGAGAGAGCCGCACATCAGCAGGACAGTGCAGGGGTCAGAGCGAGGGTGGGGCTGAGGCTCCGCACTGGGTCCAATAGCGTCCCTCCACATTCGCGTCCACCCAGAAGCTCAGAGGGCAGCCAGCCTGGGACATGGGGTCTTTGCAGAGTTAGGGTTAGAACGAGGCCAGTGTAGTCGGTGGCCCCGCTCCAGTGACTGGCACGTTGTAAAAAGATGCACGTAGGGGAGTGTCGGGTGATGGCAGAGGCCAAGGCCGGAGTGACATGCCTAGGAGAAGGCAGGCTGTGAGGCCAGAAGCTGGGTGAGGCAGGAGGGAGCCTCTCGGAGTGTCTGGCACACACAGCCTGCCTGCACCGTGCTCTATCACCTCCGGCCTCCAGGACTGGGAGAGAATGGATCTAAGCCACTCGGTTTGTGGTGCTCAGAAATAAGGGCTGGAAACCTCCAAGTCCCCAAGCTCAGGGGAGGTGACAGCTGAGCTCTCATAGCAGGGAGCATGGGCAGGCAGGATGGATGGCTTGAGGCCACACCAAAGCAAACGGGTGACGCAACGTACAGTGTGTGTGTGTGTGTGTGTGTGTGTGTGTGTGTGTGTGTGTATGTGTGTAGAGAGAGAGAGAGAGAGAGAGAGAGATCATATAAAACAGGAAGGATCGGGAACCCCTCTCACCTCGAGCCACGTTGTCCAGGACCCTTCCTAGTGGTCTCCTGGGTCTCAAAGCCTGGAACTCATTGCTGGCACCCTGTTGGGGTCTCCCAGGTGGAGAATCTTTGTCTCTGACCAGGTCTCTACCGAGAGAGGGAAATTTTTGTGTGTGTGTGTGGTACCGGGGATTGAACCCAGGGGCGTTCTACCTCCGCGCTACACCCCCGGCCCTATTTTTTTTATACTTTTTATTTTGAAACCAGGTCCACGAAGTTGCGGAGGGCCTCACTAGGTAGAGAGAGAGAGAGAGAGAGAGAGAGAGAGAGAGAGAGACTGGCCATGAACCCGGATCCTCCGGTCCCCGCCACCCAAAGTACTGGGATTACAAGCGTGCGCCACCACGCCCGGCGAGAGAGGGAAATTTTAAAAGACCAAGATGGCACAGGCTTCAAGAACACGGCAGCTGCGCAGCGCTGCGGAAGTACAGGAAGTGGGGGTCTGGCCACAGTTTCCAGGGCTGTCTCTGGCTGCACTTGACCGTCCCTTCTCTCCAGGCAGAACTCAGAAGGGGTTCCAACATGGCCGCCTCCTGAGGGCAGCAGCTGGCTCCTGTGCGCGTCCCCAGGTGGAGCCTAGTGTACCGTGGGTAAGGAGCACTTGTGACTCAGAGTGACACTGGCAGAGCTGTGTGAACCCAGACACCCAAGATGGATGGGTCTGGGCCGGGCCTGGGCCTTGGCCAACAGTCCTGCATGTCTGAGAAGGTGAATTTAAAGCAATTAAAGGGATGCTGGTGTAGACCAGGCTCCAAAGGAGAGATTTAAAAACTTATATTAGCCCCCTTCGGATTCAGCCCCTGATCTTTCCACAATGCCTCCCTTGTGGACGAACCCAGAACCCAAACACCTAAAGATTAAAAAATAAAGACAGGAATGAAAATACCAATAAAAAGAATTTTAAGTCTCAAAAAATATAAAATAAAAACTTATATTAAAAAGGCCCTTATTTTCCTGTCCACTGCTTAAGTTGAGTGAAAAAATAATGAGGCTCTCTGGGCCCTTTCTCCTGAACTTTCTAAAAACATCAGAGGCGGCCTCTCTAGCCACATCGGAACTACCTGCTATCCGAAGTTGGACATTCTGGAGAGTTCTGCTTTCCTTTCTATATGAAAATGTAGAATTAAAGGTCACCTCTAATATTTTAGAGGCTACTGGATTCCACTATTAAGGCCATCCACTTATCAGGATAGCTCCCCAGCTGTCCCGGTGCTTTGGGGAGAGACCAGAGCTCCTGGCGAGGTGGGGAGGCCATGCCTGGAGAGGGGTCTCTGCCACATGTTGAAGGCTTGGTCCCCAGCCTGTGGCACTGTTGGGAGGCAGGGAAAACCGTAGGAGGTGGGGCCTATTGGGAGGAAGTGAGGTCTTTGGTGGTGTGCCCTCGAAGGGAATGCTGGGACCTTGGCCCTTCCTGTCTCTCTTTGTGTCCCCAGCCACCATGAGGCAAGCAGCTTCCTCTGCCACACGCTCCCCACCATGATGTTCCGTCTCACCACAGGCCCAAAAGCAACAGGGCCAACTGACTATGGGCTGAGACCTCTGAAACCATGAGCCACGGAAAACATCTCCTCCTTTAAGTTGTTTTTCTCCGGTATTTTATATTTTAATACAGTCTCCTTGGGCTCCCAGAAAATCCCCTGATGAGGACCCCAATGTGGGGCAGGAAACCTTGACTGGCCTCAGGGGGCATCAGGGTCATGCTCAAACTGGACTAGCAGAATTACTCACCTGTCTAACGGCTCCATTTTGGATTTTCAAGTATTTCATCATTAAAAAAATTTAAATTGCCAAAGCAATACAGGATGATTTTTAACTAGAGATAAATAGTCCCCAGTCACCTGCAGTTTTGATTTTTGCAGTTTCAGTTTCCCACAGTCAACCAAGGTCCAAAAATATTAAGTGGAAAATTCCAGAATAGGATTTAGGGAGAAGTGTTTCATAAAGTATTGTAAGGTCAGAACTTTGTACCTAGGGTTTATCATTTGAAAGAAACTCAGAAACTTGTCATTTTAAATATTAATGTTTGGCAATCACTGATAATCATTATGACTGGGTATTTTTTTGAATGTTTAACCTATTACAGGGAATTAGCCAAATTACAGGGAATTGTCTTAAAAGCATTGTTGAAGATTCTAAGGTTTTAAAGTTTGTTGGTAAGAACAAGATGGGCTTTTACATACTAAATTTTCTGCTTAATCTGTGTATTCTCCATTTTGATGACTTACCATGCATGGATGGTATTGTAATTTTGGAGTTCTCTTTCTCAAACATCTGTAATGGGACATTTAATTTTCAGCTTTTGATTCATAGTCACATTATAAGAAAATTAAACTTTATCATAGATATGTATAGGAGAAAACATAGTACATGTAGGGTTTGGAACTGTCCGTGGACTTGGGCATCCACTGGGGGTCTTAGAAGGTATCCCCTGTGCTTAAAGGGACAACCGTATATAATAGAGAAGAGGGCTATGATGACAACCGTATATAACAGGGAAGAGGGCTGTGATCTGCCTTCCCTGCCCTGCTCCATCCCACTCTCGGATCACTAGCCACCCGGCCACCTGTCCCCACACTCACTCAAGCATGTATAAACAGGTACATGTTTAGTATTGGGGGGGCCACTTTTAAATAGCAGTAAAATCATGCTATATAATTTTTTTATCTGAAGAATGAGGAAATGTTAAATAAATTTGATATTAAGCATAAATGCTTTCCTTGTGTGATGAGTTAAATCGTGCTCCCCAAATTCATACGTAGAAGCCCTTGGCCCCCACACAACTGATTTTGGAAAGAGGGCCTTTGAAGAGGTACTTGAGGTTAAGAGAAGTCATAGGTGGGGGTCTGACCCAACAGGACTGGTGGCTGATCAAGAGGCACTGGGGTTTGTTCTCTACCACGTGTGACCATGGTACCTCGACCTTGGGCTCCTAGCCTCCAGAACCTGAGGAGACAAATCTATGCTGGCCAAGCCCCAGTCTCTGGAGTTTAGATATGGCGGCCCTGGCCAATGAAGGCCCCCACTTGACAAGTGTTCCTCTGGACATCTTCCGGGCCAGAAGACAGATCTAACTCAGGTTCAGTTTTGTTTTGTTTTGGTACTGGGGCATTGTACCTCCCAGCTACATCCCCAGCCATTTTGTTTTTATTGTGAAACTGGGTCTCACTAAGTTGATGAAGGTCTCGCTAATTTGCTGAAGCTAGCCTCAAACCTGCAGTCCTTCTGTTTCAGCCTCCCAAGTACTGGGATTACAGGTGTGTGCCACTGTGCCTGGCCTAACTAAAAAAAAAAATTTTTTTTGTACTGGGGATTAAACCTAAGGGTGTTCTACCTCTGAGCTATACCCCTAGCCCTTTTTATTTTTTGTTTTGAAACAGGGTCTTGCTAGGTTGCTGAGAGTCTTGCAAAGTTACCAAGGCTGTCCTTGAACCTGCGATTCTCCTGTCTCAGTGTCCTAAGTACTGGGATTACAGGCTTGTGCCATCACACCAGGCTCTCAATTTTTAAAAGCCAGCTGAAGCTGAGCATGGTGGCGCATGCCTGTAGTCCCATACTGAGACAGGAGAATCGCAGATTCGAGGACAGCCTTGGCAACCTAGCGAGACTCTCAGCAACCTAGCAAGATTCCGTTCCAAAATAAAAAATAAAGTAGGGCTTGGGATGTAGCTCAGAGGTAGAATGCCCCTGGTTTCCATCCCCAGCAACACACACACACACACACACACACACACACACACACACACACATAGAGCTAGCTGCATGGCATACAGACGTGCCCCCTTACTTGGGCCTTCCTGTGGGTGAACATGTCTATGAGGTTACAATACACCTCCTCGATTACAGGTCCCTGTGTGTTAATTTTATTTATTTATTTATTTGGTGCTCAGGATCAAACCCAGGGCCTTGCATGTGCTAGGCAAGTGTCCTACCTGAGCTATACCCCAGCCCTGTTAATTTGATTTGTGTGTGTGTGTGTGTGTGTGTGTGTGTGTGTGTGTGTGTACTATTATGGATCGAACCCAAGAGCTATTATACCTCTGAGCTACACCCTCAACCCTATTTTATGTTTTATTTTGAAACAGGGTCTCACTAGGTTGCAGAGGGCCTCGCTAAGTTGCTGAGACTGGCCTTGAACCTGCGATCCTCCTGTCTCAGCCTCCTAAGTACTGGGGTTACAGGTGTGCAACACCATGCCCGGCTGTGCTAATTTGACTACTATAGGAAAGACTCCTCAAAGGGCATGGCCAAAGGTACATGCCCTTCAACGTCCACCCATGTTGCTGGTCACTTCCCCAAGCCTGCAGCATCTCTGTGAGAGGACCTGCCCTCATGCATTTTTGCTTGCAATGGAGAATATCATTCTTCTAATTTTTGGTGGTGTGTCCCTAACGTCTTCGTTTCCTCTCTGGACTCCCGGTGGTCGAGCACACTTTCACAAGTGCCCTGTGCCTTCAGATCGCCTCTGTCCCAGGCTGCTTACTTGTAACCGTCGCTCATCCTTCTGTTGGATTGTTTGTCTTTTATATTACTGTTATTCTGAAGATCAGCTGCAGGGACAGTGACTCTGCCTGCCCCCTGCGTGTGTCTTGGGCTGGGTTTGCCCATGGCTCTGCCCCTGGGCCCAGCCTGTTATACAGATGCTTTTCTGAATTTTCTTCCTATAGTTCATGCTTTTATTTCATGCTTACATGGCAAATCTTCATGGAACGTATTTTTAGACAGTGTGTGGATGAGTCCAGTTCACTGTCCTTCCAGGGGAGCAGCAGGCATCACTCACTAGCACTGTGAATACAACACACCTCACTCCCCAGTAAACTGCGATAACATTCTGCCTTTAGAAGATGAATTTGTGGGAAACTGAGAGATCAGATGTTCCACAGGTTCTGAACACCAAAAGTATTTTTAAGCTGGGCTCAGCGGCGCATGCCTATAATCCCAGTACTTGGGAGACTGAGACAGGAGGATCACAGGTTGGAGGTCAGCCTCAGCAACTTAGCAAGACTCTGTTTCAAAATAAAAACTAAAAAGGGTTGGGGTGTAGCTTAGGGCTAGAATGTCCCTGGGTTCAATCCCCAGTACCACAAAAAAGTATTTTTATAGCTTTTTCAGAACTTTTATTAAATGCTACATTTTATTCTAGCTACTTGTCTACTGCAATATGTCTCTCTTCTTAATTCTGTGTGTGTGTGTGTGTGTGTGTGTGTGTGTGTGTGTGTATGTGTGTGTGTGTAGTACTAGGGATTGAACCCAGGGACATTCTACCTCTGAGCTACAGCTCTGCCCTATTATATTTTTTTATTTTGAAACAGAGTCTGGCTAAGTTTCCACACACTAACCTCAAACCTGCAATCCTCCTGTCTCAGCCCCCCAAGTACTGGGATTCTAGGTGTGCTCCACTGCACCCAGCTCTCAATTCTCTTTTTAGGTGCATTTTATACTCCCACTCCGTACACCACGTGGAACGATGTTTGGCTCACAGTGTGTCTTCAGTTTCTGTTAAATATCAGAACCAGGGACTGGATCGCTGGTTCCAGCAGAGGGCACACAGTGATGGCGTCTCTTCTCTGTAGATTCTACTCTATCGTGAGGAGTCTGGGACTGCACCCACTATTCTGTGAAGAGTCTAGGAGAGCGATAGAAGGTCAAGAGAAAAGGCAGAGTTAGTCGCCTGTCTACCTGCCGGTACTTAATGATGCCATGTGTCTGGAGATGAGGGTTTGGCTGATGACACCAGCGTGACATGAAAGGAGGTGATGGGGTCAGCACTGGCGTCTCATGGGCAAGTCACAGAAGAGTGACTTTGTGGCCCTGCAAGCCATTTGTCCTGCAGGGAGCCCTGCTGGTCAGAGGGTGGCCCAAGAAGACTCCCAGGGGCCCCGCCCCACCTTCCTCTCTGCCCTTCCACAGGAGCTCTGGCTCTACCGGTCCTGGTTGGGAACTAGAGACAGTATATAAAACATGAGCTGAGAGCCGGGCACGGTGGCGCACGCCTGTAATCCCAGTACTTGGGAGGCTGAGACAGGAGGATCGCAGGTTCGAGGACAACCTCAGCAAGTAGTGAGACTCTCATCAACCTAGTGAGACCCTGTTTCCAAATTAAAATAGGGCTGGAGGTGTATCTTGGAGGCAGAATACCCCTGCGTTCAATCCCCAGTACACACACACGTACACACACACACAACACACGCACACACACACACACACACACACACACACACACACACAAAAACCATGGGCGGAGGCACAAGGTCTCACTTACCACGTGCTCTGGCTAAGAGACAAAACATTGCGTTCAGCATTTGGCTTATAGAAGGACTAAATGCTCTACTCTCCTTAGGGAGCAGAAATAGAACAGATGATTCAATACTCCTGAACAGATAAAAATAATAATTATCAGAGGGCATACAGTGATGAGAGAGAATGAAAGATTATGGTAGCTTAGCACAGAATTAGGGTTAATTAACCGAATGCTGGCAATGCGGGCGTTTCATTTCATAAATACAAACAAAAGATGCGGCCGAGTGCCGCTGCGTGCTCACGGCCGTGTGGATGCTGCATAGCTGGCCTCCGCCTTCCCTGGGGCCCGCGGAAGGATAGACACCCTTTTTTGTCACTGTATCTTGGAGGGCGAATGGACTTCCCCCTGTGCCGTGAGGCTCTCTCTGCCTTGGCTCGCACAGCTCTGCTCTGGCCCTGCACTGGAGACTTGGCCACAGTTCGCACTCCATTCTTTGATTATTTCTAAAGCCAGGCTTCCTCTTTCCTGGGGTTGCAGAACAAAGTACTATATATATATATTTTTTTTTTAATTTTTATTTAAAATTTTTTTTGGTGCTGGGGATTGAACCCAGGGACATTCTACCTCTGAGCTACACCCCCAGCCCTATTTTATTTTTTTAGTTAGAAACAGGTTCTCACTGAGTTGCAGAGGGCCCCACTAAGTTGCTGAGGCTGGCCGCGAACCTGTGGTCCTCCTGTCTCAGCCTCCCAAGTACTGGGATTACAAGTGTGTGTTACCATGCTCGGTTTAACACAGTACTCTAAAGTAGTGGTGGAAACAAAAACTCACTCTCTCACACTTCCAGAGGCCAGAAGTCCAAAACCAAGCTACAGCAGGACCTATTCCTTCTTAGGGCCTCACAGGGAAAATCTGCCCCAAGTCTCCTTCCCAGTGCTCACAGTCCTTGCACGGGAGATGTGCCAAACCATCCCTATCCCTGGCCACGTGGCCGCCCTCCTCCTGTGAGTCCGCGTCTCTCCTCCTTTTCTTCTAAGGACACGGCCACACTGGGTTAGAACCATCCTAACATAGACCCTCATCTGCCAAGACTTTTCCAACTGAGGCACACGCACAGGGGCGCACGTTAGGCCTTGGGACACAGTTTGGCCCACTATGGGCTTTAGAGCTGGCCGACTCCAGACACCTCACTCTGTCATGGGGCTGTGTGGGCCCATCTCCCCATCTTGCCTTCCTGTGGGGTGTTCCCAGGGACTGGGTGTAGAGAATCTGGGTCCCGTCGCTGTTCTGGTTCTTCGGTGGCCTCGTCACCTTTAGATGCCACTGACAGCTATGGAGTGAGGGCCACCTCGTGGGGACCACCCTTCCACATAGCCCGGTAGCCGGCATCACACCCTCTCCTTCCAGATCAACGATGAAGACATTCCAGGAAATGAACCCTAACACTGACCTTCATGGCCCCTCTCCTCCCCCACCACCCTTGACCCCATCTGGACACACGGCCGGGTGTCCTTTACCCTTTGTCTGTGATGTCTGAGTCAGTCTCGGGAGCGGGAGACCGTTCTCATCCACGCTCCTTCAGACCGTCCTGCAGGAATCCTCTCGCAAGCCTGGAATTAGATGCTGCGCCCAAGTCTACACACACAGCGCTTCTAACCTGGGATTTTGTAATTCTGTCACACTCAAAACAAGCTGTCAGAACTGTCTGGCATGACTTATCCTTCATAAATCCCTAGTTCTGTTAATTGCTCCTTATTCCACTGAATAAGAATTGTTTGAATCCACAAATCGGGTGAAGAATGGAGGATAATGGGGATGCATTTAGAGAGGATTGCCACTGTTTCTCCCCCAGGACAAAAGGAGCCGCGAGGCGCCGTGGGCTCCTGGCTCACGTAGAGGGAGGCTGGCTCTGAGGCTCCGGCTCCCAGTCGGCCTATTTGCAACCTGTTCTTTCCATACAACCTTTGGCGGAAAGGCGGTGTCTTGGTTGTCTGGAGAAAGCTCTCTGAGGGGGAACACTGAGTTCATGACACTGATTATTCTAGAACCCTGCCTTTGGGGGAACCTGCCTGGAGTTGGCTGGCATGGGCTTGTGTAGGAACAGCCCAGGGCAGGTGCGACGAGTCTCCCCAGGACTGCAGAAGCATCCGGTGCCTCCTTCAAGACAAGAAAGGCACCGAGCACCGCTCTGGCCCCCCCACGCTGAGAGGGGCGTTGGCGTCAGACCTGGTGTGTCTTCTATTTTTTTTTTCAGTACTGGGGATTGAACCCAGGGGCATTCTACCTCAGAGCTACACCCTCAGCCTTATTTTTTATTCTTTATTTTGAAACAGGGTCTCACTAACTTGCGGAGGGCCTCGCTAAGTAGCTGAGTATCTGTGAGCACAGATCCTCCGGTCTCAGCCTCCCAAGTACTGGGATTACAAGCGTGCGCCACCACGCCCAGCCTGGTATGTCTTCTGGTCTCAGCCTATGAAGTCGTTTGTGACCTTGAGCAAGGGACCTCCCTCCTGACAACCCTCTGGCACCTGCCCCTCTGTGAAGCAGGAGGAACGAGCAGGGCGGAGGCCCCAGCAGGCCACCTGGCGCTTCCATCAGACCCTACCATGGAGGCAAGGCCGAGCCCAGGGGGTTTCAATGAGGGAGGGACGAGGCGTTGGAAATGAGCGTTTTCTGAGTGTCCATCACGGAGCTGCGTGGGCCGCGGGCAGGGACACGGCCTGGGCTGTTGGTCACACTCCTACCTTCCCTTCGTGGTTCTCGCTTCCTGGCCCACGACAAGAGTGGTAATGCCACCTCCCAGACATAGCGAGGTCTGGCCTGCTACGTGTGCAGAGCTCTGCTCCTGGGGCCTGGCGGGGAAAGGCTTCTCAGTCCGTGCTAGTAGGTAGGAAATGCAGCGCCCAGGCAGGACTAGTTCCGATGGCGCTTGGGGAGACACAGCGCTCTAGATCACACGTGTGTCTGCGTGCGCGTGCGTGTGCAGGTGCCGTGTGTTAGTAATTACAGGTGCGTCCTTCAGAAGGGAAGGGCATCCAGAGAAGGGAAGAGGATGGGGGCAGGGGCAGGAAGACCTGTCCCACGAGCACCGTGCAGGCAGGGTGTTGGCGTGCTGGGTGGGTCATGCTGTGACGCAGTGTACGACCTGCCGGTGTGAGGCCACCCGGAGTAGGGCTGGCTCCAGAGGCTGGGAGAGAGAGGGTAGTGCAGGCCCCTGGGACACTGCCCCCCTGTACCTCTTGGCTGTGGACAATTTGCAAGTGAATAACACTATTTATGAATGTTGAAATGTGAACGTCAAGTCATTCCCACCTGTCATGAAACAGTATTCATTTCACCTTTCCTCACCCCCCCCTTTTCCACGGACTGGGATTGAACCCAGGAGCACTGTGCCACTGAGCTGCCTCCCCAGCCCATCTTGTTTTATTTTTGAGATAGGGTCTTGCTAAGTTGCCCGGGCTGGCCTCGAACTTGGGATCCTCTTGCCTTAGTCTCTCGAGTAGCTGAGCAAGCCCGGGCTAGAAGGAAGGGGCCCCTGAGGCCACTGTGCTCTGAATGCGATTTCAGACCCAGACGGCAATTCTGGGGGGACAGGGACCCCTTCATTTTGTTCACTGTTGTCTTGTCTGCTCATCTGGCACAACCCTGGCATGCAGCAGGCACTCAGGAGACAGGGGCTGAGTGGAGGAATCACATCGTTTAGGCCATGACTCTTGATTCCAGACCAGAGGTTTGTACATCCTTCTTTGGTCCCCTGCACAGGAAGAAACCTGGTCTTGCTGTTGGAAGGTACCACTTGATTCTGTCGCCCTCATCCCTAGCAGGAACTCCTGAGTGCTTATCAAATGTACTTGGTCTCTGCAATCGCCACATCCAGACAGCGACGTCCCCACAAACCTCATGCCACCCGCAGCGAGCATTCATGCACCCGGAGGATGCCGGATCAAGGTGTCTTCTGGAGCTTTCGGGGAGTAGCCCTCTTCTAAGGTTCAGGCATTAACTGGCAGAAAGAAAGCACTTACCCCGATGTCCAGAGTGTCAAGAAGAAAGGCATTCAGTGCTCTCTCTCGGGATTATTAATTCTTAAAGTGAAAATTAATTTATCTTCAGTAGAGCAAAATTATCTCACACCTATCAACTTTAAAAAAGGTATCAGGGGAGCCGGGCATGGTGACACACGCTTGTAATCCCAGTACTTGGGAGGCTGAGTCTGGAGGATCCGGGTTCGCGGCCAGCCTCAGCCACTTTGTGAGGCCTCTGCAACTTAGTGAGACCCTGTTTCAAAATAAAGAATAAAAAATAGGGTTGGGGGTGTAGCCCGAAGGTAGAATGTCCCTGGGTTCAATCCCTAGTACCTCAAAAAAAAAAAAAAAAAGGTATCAGGGTCCAGTGGTAACCAGTGCCATGAAGGATAAAGAGGGATGATGCTGGCCCCTCCCCGGGGTGCCAAGACAGGCCTGGAGGGCAGGGCTCCCCGGCCAGCACAGTAAGGTCTGCACTCTGGTCCTGCCACCGTGGTCCTCGGCTCTGAGCTAAGGGGCACATAGCATCTGGAGGTTTCTGAGGAATCCAGGCAGTGAGCCGCCCTGTCCTGGGGCTCCTCTCCAGAGGGAGAAAGCAGTAGGGAAAAGTGAGTTGCCATCTGGTTTGTATTCACTTTCTAGCTGCCTCTCTGCTTAGCTGAGTTCCGTTTCATAAATATGAGTGTATAAGACAAAGCATGTGGAGATGCTGATCAAGAAAGATCACCCTGGGGACCCCAGGTCAGTAAGATGTCCTGAGATCAGAACCCAACAGGAAAAACACACCGCAAGTACAAAACTGCTCCGAGCAGAGGCGTTGGCAATTCTGAAATGTTGTCATGATCCTAAATGTCCCAAAGCCAAGGAACTATGAGAGGAGCTGTGCGTCTAACACAGCACTCTGCTACCGTCAACTATGGGCACAGAGGCTGTGGAACAGGAGGAAAACCTCTGTGATTTAGTGCTATCCTGTGGATAGATGACATAAACCTGGAGTTAAACAAAGCGAAACAAAATACTGTTTAAAAAGGATGGAACTTTTTAAAAATATAGTAGTCACTTTTTTTGTGGTACTAGGGATTGAACCCAGGGGCATTCTATCTCCGAGCTACACCCCCAGCCCTATTTTTTTTTTTTTTTGCGGTACCGGGGATTGAACGCAGGGGCGTTCTACCTCCGCGCTACGCCCCCGGCCCTATTTTTTATACTTTTATTTTGAAATCACAAAGTTGCGGAGGGCCTCACTAGAGAGAGAGAGAGAGAGAGAGAGAGAGAGACAGGGAGAGAGAGAGAGAGCGAGATAGCTGAGGCTGGCCGCGAACCCGGATCCTCCGGTCTCCGCCTCCCAAAGTACTGGGATTACAAGCGTGCGCCACCATGCCTGGCTTTAGTAGTCACTTTCTTTGCCACAGATAGAGGTTAGGTTTGGCCCCAATCAGTTTCCCACACTGTACACTCATTCTTACTGGGCTAGAGGAGATGGCGTGGAACTGGGGTTCAGCCGTCATTAGAGAAGCGAAGATGGCCCGGGTAACACTTCTGCTGGCTCCAAGGGGTGGCAGCCTCTTCCACACTGGGAGAGCTCATGAGGCTGCCCCCTTTCTGCCTGGATTTAAAACATGGGAGGTCACAGCCTGCTCGAGAGTGCCTGCTTCTGAGATGAAGAATCCCCCCGGGGCCGGGAGGAGGTGCTCCCTAAAATGTGAGGCATTAAAACCACGCCTGACGTGGGCCTGGCTCTAGGAGACCTGAAGTCGGGGAGAAAACTCTCCCCGTCTCTCTCCCAGATGATAGACAGCAGGAACGCCGGGCGGGTCACGCAGTGACCAGTGCTCCAGGGCTTAAGGGAAACCCAGACACAGCCACCCACCCGAGGGTGTTCCGAAGGGGCCCAGAAACAGGAGAGCTGAAGTATTGACCCAGAGGACAATTGAACCATTGTGGGAAAACATGCAACCCCGTAATGTCATCAGTGGTCTTCAAATGGTGCCGGGAACTGCTGGGCACCCCCTCGCCACCTTCTCCGCCCCTGTATCCTTGAGCACTGGGTCTGTTCTTGGCCTGGCTGTCTAACCGCTGCAGCGTAGCACATCCGCACTCCAGGGCTCCCAGGGGTGCTGCTGGGTACTGTTTGGATCGGAGAACTGAGGCATCTCTTCTGGCTCATCCCAATGTTGTGTGTCCAAGCACATGGCTTCCGGTCGGGGTCTGTCTTCCCAAGTGGCCCCTCCTCTAGCCTCAGCTGGCCTGATCTTTCTGGGTAAAACACAAAATCAGAACATAAAAAAGTCACTAAAGATAGCTCCTTCTCCTCCTCCTCCTCCTCCTCCTCATCATCATCATCATCATCATCCATCATCGCAAAACAGCACTGCTCAAACTTTACTGTTCACAAATCACCCAGGAATTTTGCGGGTCTGGGCAGGGCAGGGCCACGGGTCACACTTGAAGTATGAAGGACCTGGACACACATCCTGGCGGCTCCTGGATCCTGAGAATAAGAGACAGGGTGAAGGGGTCAAGTGTGAGAGTCGCATGGCACACGTGTCCCCGCACACCGACAGGTGCGAGGAGTCCCCAGCTTCTGGTCAGCTGAAGGACCAGGAATCCTCTCCGCTCGCGCATCTGCGGGGACAGTACATGCTCAGTCTGTTTCCACCTAAGTTTGTGTCACTAAAGGTGTGTAAAATCTAAAACTGTGTGGCCCTTGGGAGAGAGAATAATAGAAACATTTCGCCTCTGTCTGTGACGTCAACCCCTTTATTTTCCATCTGTAACTTGACTCAATTGCATATTGCCCCAGTTTACAGAAGAGGATGCCAGGAGAAGGTCCCTGGCTGTCCCAGTGCGTGGTTAGCTGAGTGAA
Organism: Glis glis; assembly: GCA_004027185.1. Classification (NCBI taxonomy): domain Eukaryota; kingdom Metazoa; phylum Chordata; class Mammalia; order Rodentia; family Gliridae; genus Glis; species Glis glis. Next base: position 55,877 of record PVJS01006823.1, read on the forward strand.
ACCAGACTAGAATTGGGGTGTTTGGGCCGACCCTGAGGCTGCTGCCCCTCTGCACCAGGCTGCCGTGAGAACTGCAGATGGTCAGTTGCTCTACAGACTCACAGATCAGATGGACTCTTGGGGTGCTCAGCACTTGGGGTGGCCTTGCCAGCCTTCTTGTGTGTTTGAGCTCTCTGGCAGCCTGGCTGTCTATTTATGAACACTCAGGTGGCCTGGACCACAGGCAGCTCGGTCAGGGCTGGAGGACTCAGTGGTTCGTGACGATGTGCAAGCTACGGCCACCCCAGCAAAGTCCCGCCGCCGGCCCCAGGCAGGTGTGGAAAACAGCTCTGAGGCCCAGGACCAAGCAGGCTGGCTCCTCAGAGGCCTCTCCTAGGCTTGTAGACAGTGTCTTCTCCCTGTGTCCCTCTGTGTGTCTGTGTCCCCCTCTCTTCTTTCAAGGACACCAGTCAGGTTGGGAGAGGGGGCACCCCTCTAAAAGAGGGGGTAACCTCTTTTAATCTTAACTACCTCTTTAAAGACCCTGTCTCCAGATGCAGCACATCCCAGGGCCCCGAGGGCTAGGAGGACTTCAGCCTATGAATTTGGAGGGGCACCGTTCATCCGGCAACAGTGTCCCCCTTCCTATCGAGGAAAGAGATGTCTCCAGGAATCACAGGTTGCACTTCAGCACCAAAGGCAAGGGCAACAGACCACCTCTGTGTGGCAGAGGCCTCTGGCTGAAGAAGCCGGCACCCCAGTCCTGCAGCAGCACAGTCCGTCTCCCGGGATGTAACACCCACACTGGCTGGAGCCAAGGGCCTGCTGAGGGCTCCAAAGTCCCAGGAGAGCAGGGCACCCAGAGGGGCTCAGGAGCTCTGAGGACGAAGGAACCATCAAGCCATCCTCCTGGGATGAGGAATTTCCTGCAGATGGACACAGGATGGGAACCATGCCTGGCCACCAGGGGCTCCCAGCCAGCCATGGCCGTGGCCAAAGTCATAGTTGCTCTAGCCAGGTCACAGAGCATTCTAGAAGCATCGCTGAGCCCCAGGCTGGGATCAGAGCCAGCTATACTGGATTCCCATCTGGCTTTACCTATTACACCTTCTCCTCTCCAAGCCTCAGTCTCCCCATCTGAAAAATGAGGGCTTACTGTGGGTTCTCCAACGTTCTGTCTAGCACCTACATCTTTATTGCTGTGGGGGTGAATATGTGGAGGGAGACAGCCATGTCCTGTGACAGCCATTGTAGGAGGAGGCCCAATGGGCTGGAATGTGAGGCCAGCCATTCAGGAAGCCTTTACCAGCCAGGTCCCCATCTGGGGAAACACTGGTCCTGTCTCACTCAAAATTATTGTTTTGGAGCTGGGCACAGTGGTGCATTCCTGTAATCCCAGCACTTGGGACAGGAGGATCTCAGGTTCAGTGCCAGTCTTGGCAACTTAGCGAGGCCAGCCTTAGCAAGTTAGTGAGATTCTGTTTCAAAATAAAAATAAAAGAGGTTGGGGGTGTAATCTCACAGGTAGAATACCCCTGGGTTCAATCTCTAGTACCACCACAATGATAAAAAATAATCTATTGTTTGGGGAGAGACTAAGGTAAGATTTACCCAAAATCATTTGGAAAAGTATTGCTCAAACAACAAAACTGGTTTTAAACCAACATTCTAGCACTCTTCTGCCATCTCAGAGAGGTTCAGGAGCGCCTCTCCTCTTGAATGTGTCTCTGTGGGAGTGCACGAGCCGCCAGGTGAGAGCCTTCCTTCAGCCAGCGGTTGGCAGACTGTCCCTTTAGCGTCCTGGATGTGGATAGAGCCCGTGTATCCCGTGATCGATCAAGCTAGAAGGAAAACAACTGGACAGCATGCGTGCTGTGCTCTAGCCTGTGTGAGACAGAGAGGGTCACGCGCACACATGCCCATGTGCACGCACCCATGAACACATGTGAGTTGATCCACACACATGTAGAATATACACATGAGCACAGGGCACACTCGTTTGCATGTGTAGACATCCATTTACACACATAGCTACATGCACCTGGAATATTTCTGAGAGGAGACAATCTGGGACTTGGGATCTGGGATTGGTATAAGTCTTATTTTTTCTTCTACCTTTTGTCCCTTTTGGAGTCTTTAAAAGAAATCAAAGAATGTGTTACTTTTTTCATTAAGAAGTGTTGTTAGGGCAGGGTGTGGTAGTGCATGCTTGGGAGGCTGAGACAGGAGGATCACAGGTCCGAGGCCAGCCTTAGCAACTTAGCAAGACCGTGTTTCAAAATAAAGAATAAAGCCCGAGCCAGGCATGGTGGCGCACACTTGTAATCCCAGTACTTTGGGAGGCAGAGACCGGAGGATCCGGGTTTGCGGCCAACCTCAGCTCTCTCTCTCTCTCTCTCTTTCTCTCTCTCTACTTAGTGAGGCCCTCTGCAACTTCGTGAGACCCGGTTTCAAAATAAAGTATAAAAAATAGGGCCGGGGGTGTAGCGCGGAGGTAGAATGCCCCTGGGTTCAATC